>PVIA01017614.1:0-15192 GCA_004024845.1 Tonatia bakeri
ATTATGCTACATGAAATAAGCCAGTCAGAAAAAGACAAATATCACATGATTTCACTCATATGTGGCATCTAATGAACAAACTGAACAAGCAAAACAGAGACAGATTCATAGATGGAGAACAGTTGACAGTTAGTGGAAGGGGTTGGATTAGGGAGTAGAGGGCCTGAGCAGAAAGGAAAAAGGACTCATGGATATAGACAACAGTGTGGTGATTTTGGGGGGAAGGGGATATAAGGGGACTAAATGGTAAAGGAAAAATACAACAAAGATTGAATTCCAGAAAAAAAACAGGAAGCTACGGCATTTCCTTCCCTGGAAACTGGGAAGGATAGTGGAAGCTCTAAGTATCTCAAGGTCAGGTTTTGTTGCTTCCTTACTTAACACCTTTCAGGGTCTCTTGCTGTGCTTAGAATAAGTACAAATGCCTTCAGCCTTTCTGACTCGGCTGGTTTCTCTTTTTAGTTCATCTCTCACTGTTTCCTTACTTAAACCCTGCACGCCAGCCACATGGAACTTCTTGTGAGCCATGGTCTCTCTGCCTCAGGTCTTTGCTGCATTTTCCCTGGAATATGGTTCCCCCACTCCCTGCCCACTACCTGCAACACATGCTTGGCTTCCTCTATTCATCCTTTAGGTTTTGGGGTCAAAGTCACTTTCTCCCAGAAACCATATCTGTGCATGCTCCCTACATGACACTTTTCACACTGAGTTGTCTCGCTTGATTTATTGTCCATCCTTACTAAACAGACCATAATCTCTGAGAGGGCAGAAAACCAGTATGTCTGATTTACTGTCATATCCCTAGTACTTGGTGCCTGTGGGCCCAAAGACAGGGGAGAGAACAGGTTCCCCTCGGGATTTTGCATCCAGCTCACCCAGTCTGTGAACTGGAGGGGTTTTGCATTACACTGACTGAATTTTCCATTTACCACTGTGGGTGCTTGTGATCCCTGCAACCCAGGTTTCCTTAAGCTCCATGCACTGCTAAGGATGATCACGTGCATTACTCAGGGTGCTGAGTTTGCCCTCCAGCCAGCAGGACCCTCTGTGAACTGTGAAACAATTGATTCTTCTTCAGTGCACTAAGTGGATGTAAGTATCTATAATTACAGTTGCATTTTCTAAAGGACACCAATTATCCTTAATTCATGGATTATACTTATTGACTGAGAGCAGGAAATGAAAAAGCACATTGCATTGGCAGGGGAGGTATTCTGCTTCTTTGCTTCCCAGTGGGTCTTGGAATTCTTTCTACTCGCCTGGCAGGGTCCAGCTCCCATTCTGTTGTACTATGGTAGGTCCTTCAACCTGATCTCTAGGGCATAAAGGCAGGAAGGAAGACATGAGACTATTTCAGGTTATGTCAGTGTGTGTCTGGTCCTGTAGATTCAGAAACTCAATTTCATCACTGATTCACAGTAATCAGACTCATGAGAGACTAAATCATAACCAGAACAGGGAGTCTTTTCACCTGGTGGAAGGTTTGTGCATTGCCTGAACTCAGAATATTGTTGGTATGACCCAGGGCATTCCTGTCCTCATATCCCAGAAGGTCAAAGATGTTAGATATATTTTTTAAAGATTTCATTTATTTATTCTTGGGGGGGGAGGGAGGGAGAAATAGAGGGAAAGAACATCAATATAAGAGAGAGGCATCAATAGGTTACCTCTGGTGTGCCTCAAACCAGAGACCTGGTCAGCAACTCAGTCCTGTGCTCTGAACAGGAATTGAACTGGCAAGCTTTTGCTTTGTGGTGGGACAATGCCCAGCCCACTGAGCCACACCAGTAAGGACAAAAATGTTAGATATTTCTGAGGCATGTTTTAGTCTAGCTGTATCCTGGCAAATATCATGCTTTGCTGAGTCTTGGTGTCCTTATTTACAATTTAGGTCAGGGCTATTTTACTGTGATCTTAGTATCAGAAGTCTAAATAGGGATATCACATAAGAATTTTTATTAAAAACAGGAGTAACTTAAGTAAATCTACTGATGAATGGGGCTCAAATTTGAACCAAGTGCATAAAGAGAATTCAATCTCAACAATTTTCTCTTTCTCACTGTCATAGCTTAGGTTCCTTGAAAGCAGGTCAGGGACTGAGAACATGTAATTTACTGAGGGAGCACTCTTCAGGGAACATTGCTTATGAAGGGAGGAGGAAGCTGAGCAAGGATGTGGTCTCAGGTAAAATTTAGCCTTGGCCTGATCCATGGAGGGGGAAGGAGCTTGGAGCATAAACTGCATAGACAAGTGTGCACTCCCCCAACACCCCACCCCACTTGCAGCAAGGACACCAGCCTTTTGAAGCCCCTTATCAGTCAGTCATTGGCTGTGGGTTACCCCTGGGGATGGTGGAGGGGTAATGGCTTGTAACTTTCCAAATGAAGGGGCTCCTAGCAGGTAAGAGCAATTCTCAAGTGAAGGAGCAACTGTGGGCCCTTAGCAGCCAACTCGCCTAGCAGTTAGGACCGGGTATGCGACTGGAGAAGAGGATCTGGGTGGGGCACTGCAGCATCTACTGCAGACACTAATCCTGTGTATTGTTTCTCTCACCTCCAGGCAGGTAGTGCAAGTTTCTGCATGAAACTCGTTTCCTCTGCCAGCCCTTCAAAACTAGTCTAGATGCTCCTCTGTGTTCCCATCCACACCACAGTAACGCATTACAGCTGACCCCTGCTGGTTTGGGTCCAGGAGGTCAGGGACCATGTTTGTCTTGTGTTCCTCTCTATCCAGTACCTAGAACTATTCCTGACACTCAGTAAATGGTTTTTGTGTGCAGGAATTATTAATGTTCTTCTATAGGTTTCAAACTTGAAAAGTTACAATTGCTCATTGAGTTAGACCAGGCATATCCGAGTACAGACAGGTAGGTGGGAGTAATACCTGCACTGTGCCCCCATTACCATGAACTGTGGGAGAGTTTTCAGGGCCAGCAAAAGTTTAGCTAATGCTGAACAACAGCTGTTTTGTTTTGAATTTATAAGTATAGTGCACCTTGTAACTGATATTTCCATTTTTTTGCTTTGGGTGCCAGGAAGCTCAGGGCCCAAACCCCTGATTAAGCCAAGGTGACTGAACTTTCTAATTAAAGACAGACTTTCTTCCTACAGCAAGAACCCCTTCCATTCATTGTCTCGAAGCTTCAGTTGAGTCTGATACTCATATATGTTAGGGCCAGAGAAATTTAAGACAATGAAGGGTGAGTCTGGTCAGAGGCCATGTAATATAGAAAAGTATTAGCACATGCTTAAAGTGTGATGATTCGCAAACTACAGCTCGGATCCAGGGGTAACCAGGAGAAATATAAGTCACTTCCCACCACCAGGCCCCCAGATTCCTTGAAACGGTAGAGGAATCATGGATTGCATGAAGGATAGGGTTTTTGAGCCAATTTCAATTGAATCTTTAAAAATAGGATTAGCTAGCTGGCATGTGTTAGAATTCTATTTTAACAAGTATTATTCTCTAGTTCATAAATCATAAAATGTTGAACTTTATAGGTAGCTAATTCAAGTTCTCATTTTACAGTAGAGACTGAGGCATACAAAGGTAAAGTTCCTTAAGTTCCTTGCCCCAGATCAGTTTCAAAGTCTTCAACTATAAAACAGGAGATTTTGACTCTTAGTTTTGTAAACCTTAACTTATGCATAGATATATAAATGTAATTCTATAAGATTATATGATTTTATGTATTTATGTATTCATGTATGTATGTATGTATGTATGTATTTATGTTTACAGAGGGAAGGGAGGGAGAAAGAGCGGGAGAGAAACATCAAATGGTTTCCTCTAGTATGAGCCCTGACGAGACTAAACCTGCAACCGGGACATGTGCCCTGACCAGGAATCAAACTGGTGCCCTTCCACTTTGCAGGATGATATCCAACCACTGAGCTACATTGGTCAGGGCCACAAGTAAGATTATTTAATTCCATGCAGGTAAGGGTCATATCAAGTAACAAGGATTTCCACAGCATTTAACAAATATTAGAGGGTGATGAGAAGGGACAGAAATTTACCCTTGAGAAGAAAGGAGACAATAAACTGGAAACATCTCCTTATAGAAACCTCTTCTGCCTTTTGTTGCACAGGGAGAGTTTATGGCCAGGCTCTTAAGGAGAATACCAGTCACTTTGGTGGTGGGCTTCAAAGTGAGTCATTCCTGCTGTTTCTGACCTTTGTGAAGACCAACCTAACTACTACTTACTTACAGTTTTTTAAATTCCTTTTCTGTTTGAATTTACAAAAGCTTCTCTCTGAAATGGAAAGACAGTAAGTTACTAGAGGAGAAATCATTTCCTGGTCTTCAACACTGAGTCAGAACTAAAACAATATGAATTCACACTCATTTGTCGATGGTTTGAAATTTAACTGCAACCCTTGCCCTGAATTCATCAGACTCTAGTAAAGTAAAATTGATCATTTTAAGCATCTTGGTCTGGCCAACAAACATAGAAAGACTTTATTTTTTAGATAATAAAAAACTGGGTTTTGAAAAAGCACAAAATGTTTTTTCCCTCTTTCAAGAAACAAGAAATAGATGATGGAGAGTTCACTGCATAATCTAATATTTAACATTTTTCATGCTAATATGGCTGAGAGCCTCTGTATGGTTTATTAAAATTTGCATTTAGGTATAGTCCTAAAGGGGAGATTTTAAATGTATGTATCTATAAAACTAATTGTAGATTTTTTTGTTAAAGAAAAGCAGGCAGAATCCCTCGCCCTTTCCCCAGCAGCCCCATGAGTGGAGAGCACAAAGGAGAACACTGTGGCAAGGCTTCTTGTTTTGAGAGCCTTAACTCAATTTAAATCCTGTGCTGCATAAATGGGCAAATTCAGGAATGAAAGGCTCCAACAGTAGCCTCGCTCGCCCTCTTCTGGTTATGGGAGGGCCAAGGAAAGCTTTTCATTTGGTGCAACACTGGTGCCAGCAAGGCAGAAGAGAGAAGGGTCGACTCAGAATGGAAGCCACCCCTTCTCATAGAAATAAGTAGAAAGCTTTAGTGATTCCACTCACAGTGGTGTTTGCCTTTGTGATAATCTTTCTTAAACACCTTATCCATAGCTTTTTTATTTATTTTTGGAGCAAAGTTGAGCTATAAATGAGAAGGTGTGGCTATAAGAAAGGTTTGTCTCATTTTGATGGGCTCTGTCAGAAAGGGCAAAGTTTCCTAACTAGCTGAGTTGTGAACCAAAAAAATCTGTGAGACTGCGTTACTTTCTGGTCTCCTTCACAGGAATAGAATCCCATGAGGCTGTGTCACCTTCAGTATAGCATCCTCAACCCCCAAGCCCAATGCTTGGCACACAACGGTGGCACAACAAATACTTACTGAATGAGTGAACAGCTAAAAAGGTGCTTGTGGTTCTGACTGGTCACAGCTGGAGCCTCTCCATGCCATGATTAAGATTTTGAAGAATTTTACAAGAGCTTTTGAAGGCCATACTTAGGTCACAAAAGTAATCTTAATGAATGTAGCAACATCTGGCATAGTGGCTGTTCTAGAAAACATTAGTAATATCAAAGCTATCTAATAGTTATATGTCACTTAACAGGTTACAAAATGGCCCCACAAGTACCTCATTTGCCTTTAGTAGTGCTGAGATATGATTAGTAGAGGCAAGTGGAATGATGCTTCCATAACACTGAAGCGATAAGGCTAAGATTCACACGTGTTTTCTGTCTGGCAGTCTTGAGTCTTTCACATCTCCTAGTGTCCATAGATGTAATGGTCACCTCGCATTCTCGAGTTGGCTGACACTAAAATCAGAGGGGGCAGTCACAGCTTTTAAAGATCAGCCAACTATGTCATCCCATGGACATCTCCTCTTATTGCTCTTGACAGCCCGGTGATGGGAATTAGGAGGGCTGAGCTGCACAACACCAAATGGGTGAATAGCCTTTTTAATAGCTTTCCCTTCCCAGTCATTGCTCAGAACATTACACACAGACTAGCGTCTTCCTGCATCATAAAAGTTTGCACAGGGTGAGACTGTTGAACATTTTCCCAGAAAGTGGACCAAAAAACCCCTGTGCTGGGTCAGTGGTCAAAGACATTTATAGGTTAGTACCAGAGTGACCCCTAGTCAGTGTTTGCTAGTGACTTGGTTGGTCTGTTTGATTTCAGGGAAAATAAACACAAGACCAGCAGCCAAATATTTGCTTAGGCCCCAGCTTCAGTTGGACAACAAACCTGTGAGGAGTGTGATTGCTCCCGTTCCCCTCCTGCCAAACACACCCCTGTGCAGCTCGAAAGACCCAGAGCAAATGCCACCTTTCTTGACAATCCTATTCCGGAGCACCCTGTGCTTACTCATCTCAGAGCCCTTATTGTGCTGAATTTTAACAGTTTGCATGTCAGTTTCCCCCAGTGACTCAGAGTCCTTTAAGAACAAGACCATGCCTTTCATCTCTGTTTGAAAGAAAAATATTGCCTAGCAGAGATGAGTCCCAGAAGCCCAGAGTACAGTCTAGTGACTTGCAAACACTTTTTCATCACAACCTACAGTAATAAATACATTGTACATAACAATCTATTAACAAATATATATACATAAATGTAATTTTATAAAACTTAACAAAATAATAACAAATGAAGTGCCATTATCTAGAATTTTGTCTTCTAGTTTATTCTCTATTATTTTTCCAAATGTTTATTGTAGTGTACTAAATTGATTTTATGACATGCCAATTTGCAGTTTAAGAAATAATTAGTGTATTTGACTTTATGTGCCCCCTCCACCCCACTTCTCGTTTCCTTTTATTCTTTTTATTTTATTTTTTTATTGTTGTTCAAGTACCATTGTTTCCATTCCCCCCACTCCCACCACTCCCCACACACCAGCCATCCCCATCTCCCAACCTGGATCCTACCCTGTTTTGGCTTTGTCCATGTGTCCTTTGCACATGTTCCTTGACGACCCTTCTCCCTTTTCCCCCCATTGTCCCCTCCCACCTCCCCTCTGGTTACTGTCAGATTGTCCTTAATTACAATGTTTCTGGTTATATTTTTGCTTGCTTGTTTGTTTTGTTGATTAGGCTCCATTTTTAATGGAAGGGGTGACTTCCATTCTGAGTTGGGTTCCATTTCTAACGGAAGGGGTGGCTTCCATTCTGAGTCAACCTTTCTCTCTTCTGCCTTACTGGCACCAGTGTTGCACCAAATGAAAAGCTTTCCTTGGCCCTCCCATAACCAGAAGAGGGCGAGCGAGGCTACTGTTGGAGCCTTTCATTCCTGAATTTGCCCATTTATGCAGCACAGGATTTAAATTGAGTTAAGGCTCTCAAAACAAGAAGCCTTGCCACAGTGTTCCCTTTTGTGCACTCCACTCATGGGGCTGCTGGGAAAAGGGGGAGGGGATTCCGCCCACTTTAACAAAAAGGAGGAGAAAGGAGTTGTGACTGGGCGATGCAGCAGGGAAAAGAGTAATGGAACATGGATAGGATATTGAGAACTCAGTGTTCTCCTATTCCCCTTGCAGCTCCTTGGACTGGGTTTGAGCTCTTACATGTAGAACTGAGTGTTAGAAACTAACCACAATGTCCATGAGAAACCTTATAAAACTTTGGGCACAAACAAGGTTGCTTCAGGCTACAACCCCTGTACCATATGCCAAATCCATGCATTGTCTTCTGTTTGTAAATAAAGTTTTATTGGAACAACCCAGCACATTTATTTGCATATTGCCTAGGGCCACGTTTGCTATAACTGAAGACTGGGGTAGTTTCAATCAAGACCGGAAGACCTGCAATATTTACTTTGTGGCCCTTTGCAGAAAAAGTTTACTAACCCTTGGTATAGACACAAAGTGTTCCTGGGAGGACACCCACATAGCTCTAAGGCAGCAACAGCAGACCCTTGTGCATGCTCAGTATCGTTCTCAAGGTAGCCCTTGTCATCCCATCCCCAGCATTTTCAGGCTGGGGACACAGACTAGCAGCAGCACAGCCTGAGCAGGAAAAGCTGAACTGGGCAGCTCTGAGGGGAACTGCGGGTGCAGCCTGCAGTACTGCCTGTGGAAGCCTGGAAACACTTGGGGTGTTACTGTGACTGCAAAGATGAGGCCCCTTGAGCCTGCTGACACTGGGGTTTTATTTGCCTTTTCAGTGTCTGGTGCAGGAAATGTATATGGAGGATGCTAAATAAATGTTTGCTAACTGTTTCTTAAATGAGACAGGAACTGGTGGTATGTGGTATAGAAACAGATTTCCCAGGGCCCCTCTGGAAGTCAATGCCAGTCAAGAACCGGGATGCCTGCAGCCCAGAACTGAAATCATCTCTCCTACGTGGAGAGCATGGTATCTCTTCTCAGCTGCTTTGACTACTAATACCAAAGATAAAGATTATGAGAGTGATTATAGCTAACAAATAAATATCACGTGCTTATGAAGTGCTGAGCATTACTCTAGGTCCTTTATAGAGAGTAATTTATTTTTATTCTCGTTACAAGAGGTTCTAATTTAATTTCATTGTATGGGGAAGGAAACTGAAGCACAGAGGGGCTATATAACTTACCCAAGGAAAAATAGCTAGTAGGTGGCAGAGCCAGAATTTAAAAATAAGATGATTTTGTATTTGGAAAAAAAATGATTGCTAGGATGACAGAGATGCTGGCTCATTGATTGGATCCAGTGGGCTTTCTTTTTTCTTTTTAATGTCATCTAAGAATGTATTCATTCGTTTAACAAACCTTAAGGGATATATCCTGTGTCTTTCTGTTTTGTCTGTAACTGGTTTAGAGGTGGGTATGTTACTCAAGTTCTAGTCAACAGGATGTAAGAAGCCTGCTGGGGCCTACTGAAAAGGATTTCCAACCATGAACATCCCACTCATGGGCAAAAGCAGAGGAAAAAGACGTATGTTACTGGGATGTGATGCTTGATGATGCTGTTGAGTACCATTTCCTCCCAAAAGTGCACACCCTTGAATTTCTTATTATGCAGCTTAATAACCCCCTACTGTGTAAACCATTTTTCTCATCTTTTTTTATTCAGACATTCTCCGCTCCATTATCCTGTTATATTTCTTTAGTAGATCTTACCACTATCAGAAAGTATCTTATTTATTGATTACCTTCCTTACCTGCCTATCCCCCCAACTCCCTCTTTTAGAACAGAAACTCCTGAGAACAGGGCTCTTATCTCCACTCATCACTGCTCTGTCCCCAGCCCTAGAATATGTCCGGCCAAAGTGCTGGGGAATCTCCATATGAATCAGAGGCTCGCAGTTCAGTGGAGAAACAGACAAAGTTATCCAACATAACAAATGTCAGCCTAGAAGTAGAAACTACAGAAGACAAGGTCTGCTTAGGAGCTGCATGAAGCTGTTGCAGTGGGTCTGCTTTCAGACTCACTCCCACCCCACCCCCCACCCCACAACTATCATTGTCAAGTTTGTTTTAAAAAGAGACCACTTGGGGCTTTTTTCTCTTATTTATATTACTTTACTCACTTAATCTTAAGTCCTCTCTTGTAAAATCTGTCTTCAGTGTAGCTAATTTTAACTGAGTTCTGCTGAGTTCTCTGGGCTGAGACGTAGAACAGGGCTGTGTTTGAATTTACCCATAGCCTTTATGTCAGATCACAACACATGTGTTATTTGTTCCTAACTTTCAAGGGCAGTACATTGAATTCAAAATGTTTTGAAGGGAATATTCAATCTAAGGAGCCGTGTTTTCAGTAATAGAAATAAGAGAGGAGATCACTGATTTTTAAAAGAGTTTTAAACCAGAAAATCCTGTTTTAAAGGAATTTTTGTTTTTGTTTGAAGTTATGCAAAAATAAATAAACAAGGGCTATTGTTTGGGAAGTAACCAAATATGGATGTTTTCAGATAAGTCATGGCTATTGCTCTTGGTCGGTGAGGTCTATGGCACATGTTTGAGAGAATACTGTTTCTAAAGATTTGGTCACTTCCTGGTGGCCTGAGTGACTTGGGTGCTGGGTCCTGTGGAGTCAAGTGTGCTCTTCTGGGGGCAGTTTCTTCCAGAAAGGATGTGCAGGCCCAATCATCACCACGTGCTAAAGGAACAGAGCTGGTCTTGACTTTCTGGATCCAGGACTAGCCTGTTAGTGTCCTTCAGGATAGAATCTCTGGAACTAAAATCAGATTAGAACGTTGTGTTTCCATGTGAATGTCCTATGAGCTTGAATGTTTGAAAATATCCTGAAAATGGACCACAATGTACTATACTATTGTCCTAAACAACCACATAAATAAAAATGTACTAATGTTGGACCTTTGTGCTCTGATGTGATTGTCCATGAATGTAGGGGGAGTAGGGAGAGAGGACTCTCCCCTGTGGGAAGCAGAAAGGTCCACTATCAGTAATCCTAGGAAAAGGGAAATCTTGGGGTGTGAAAGAATGAGGAGGGAAACCTCTCTCTCCTTTACTGTAGGGGGACCCCCAACTTTTTCTTCATTGATCCAGATAATAGGTAGTGCAGACTCTGCTAAATGTGAGCTGAGCTCAAAAAAGTCAGGAGCTTTGGCTAGAAGTAAATTACAAAGATTTATTCAATGGTCTTCGGGTTTGCAAACCAGAATCACAACTAGGAAATAGCTAGAGTGTTCTGAAAGGGAAAGAATAGCTGAGGGTTCTTACAGTAAAAAGGATATTCTTGAGGAAAATCAGTTTACATTCTCACTCCCCAGATTGGTTCAAGATGATAGTCGTCATATGTGTGGTGCTAATCATCAGATGTCTAGTGGAAAATTGGAACATTTGCTTCTTGAAGTCATTCACAGTTACCTGGCAGTTTGATGTACATCCAATCAGTAACACACAACATAGTGATGTGCACCCAGGTTGGCACAGAAGTGGAAAATTCAAAAGTTTAAGTTCCCAGAGTCACTTAAAACAAAAGTAATTATTTCCCTATGCCTCCGCCCACTTGAAGAAGTTAAGAATTTAGCAGCTCGACTGCTAAATTTTATTTCTTCATTCTGTTCCTCACAGACCATGCATACAGTTGCTGTCACAAGTACTCAACTCTGGCATTATAGCACAAAAACAGTCATGGACAATACGTAAATGCGTGGTCATGGTGGCTATGTCTCAGTAAAATTTTACAAAGCAGGCAGCAGGCTGGATGTGACACTCATGGGCCATAGTTTGTGAACCTCTGTTTTAGAGCATCGTGGATTATGGTGCCTGGGAACCAGAGAATGTAGGCATGCCACGGGGCGATATGTTTTCCTCCTCACCCTTTCTCATCTGCATAACTTGGTCAAGACCTATGCCAATAGGATACCTTCTAGGACCCTCTAAGGATGTGGGCTCTGAAGACACTGTTTCTAATAGCTGCTGTAAAATAGTGCCTGTTATCTCTCTTGCTAACTCCTAAACCTCTCTTCAGGTAGAAGTCATTGCTTCACTTAGGTGTGTCAAGGGGAGTAAGAGAAGGGCCCAACTCATCCCTGGGACCCAGGAGCAAAGGGAACAGCTGTTCTCTGACCCCAGAGATAGTGGTGGTTCCAGTAGACCCCAGCAGAAGATTTCTTCCCTAGAGAAGGCAAGAGTTGAAGAGGAGGAAAAACCTATTTGTGGAAGAAAAGGAGGTAGCAGGCCCCCAAGGACACAAATACCAAATAACTTCAGAAATTTCTCTATAGGTTATGTGTGGGCTTATGTGATCATAACCAAAATGCTTAAGGGAAATTTATTTTCTTTTATAATCACAGGTAGTGAAGACTGAACACAGACTAGGTGGTCAACCAATTACTCCTAGGTCAACTGACAGTTACAGCTCTATCCTAGACAAACCATCAGGGCCCCAGCCATTAGCCTCTACTCAGCAAGAGTTAGAACCAAGGACTGAATTCAGCTGGGTTAGTCAGATGAATTGCCTTAGCTGTGACCACAAAGTGTCATGCAGAGGCGTTCAGCTTCTGTCCCACCAGGAAGAAAATTCCTTCATTGTCGGCTGTGGTGGGAGAATAACTTTGAGAGATCACCTCAAACTGCTTGATGGTATAGCCAGCCTCTTTCACGGAAGTCTCTACTGCCTCCTGGCCCAGGCAGAGGCTGGAGAACCTCTGCTCACCAATCATATAGTAGCTGCTCTTCAGGGCATCCACAATCACCAGGTAGCCCCCTGGCTTCAGCAGGCTGCTTAGGTTCCTGAGAGCTGTGCAGTAGGCAGGGAGGTCTGGGCAGGCAGCATCTAGGCACAGAGTGCTGAGCAGGCAGTCAGCTGGGGGCAGGGAGACAGCACCCAGAGGCTGGCTCTGGGTCACGTCACACTTCAGGACCTGCTTGATTGCCCGCCTCAACTTCTCCTCCTTCTCTTGCCCTTTCATTCTGAAACACAAAAAACAACATACATGGTGGTGTGACCTGACTCATGGGGACCAAAAATCTCTGCTCAGAGCTGCAAATCAGAGGGTTGTCCCAAGTGTTACCTCTTTAGGGCCATCCCAGTTGCAAAAGCAGAGAAAGAAGAAATGAGAAACCATTTTTGTATCTGAATGTGATCACACTATACTGTGCTGGATTAAATCTTTTATATGGAAATGTTAATAAAAATACCTGCCCTATCTGGTTATAGTGTCATCCCTACATGCCAAGGGTGAAGGTTCAGTTCCTTCAGGGCACATACAAGAATCAACCAATGGACTTCCAGTCAAGATGGAGGCATAAGTAAACATGCTTCACCTTCTTGCACAACCATAAGAAGGATCACAACTAATTTCAAAATGAAAAACACCCAGAACTGCCAGAAAATCTAAATGTACAGAAATCTGACAACCAAGGATTTAAAGAAGCTAAATTCATCTAGATAGGTAGGAGGGGCTGAGCCCTCAGGATGCAATGTGGTGGGGTGAGGTGGCTGCAGCAACCAATGGAATGGGTGGTCCCACATTCATGTGTGGTGGATAAAATCAGGGGACACCTTGTGAGCAAGTGACCCTAGTCCTAGGCCAGAACATGCAAATCAGGGTTCCGGTGCTGGGGAAATATAGCCTCATAACTTCTGGCTGCGAAAACCAGCAGATGTCGGGATAACAGAAGAAACTGCCAATTTCTCAGGAGAACCCAGAATGTATGCAAACCTACCCACTCAGAACCACAAACAGGACAGGAGCTGGAGGGGTACCAGTCACATATGGGAAGTGGGTGAAGTGACCAGGAAAGCCTCCAGAAGTCAGCCAGCAGTGGCATTGCCCCCTCTTCTACCTTTCCCCACACACGGAGTCACAAAGTGGTAAAGCAGACTTGCCACTCTGGTGAATACCCAAGGCTCCACCCCATACAACTTAACAGGTAAGCTAAGACAGGGAGTCAAAGTGGCTCTGCTGAGTACACAGACACAGGTAGGCTGGCACATTGAGGAAACAAAGAAGTGTGGCCCACGTGAAGGAACAGAACAGAACACCAGAAAAAGAACTAAGCAATGTGGAGATAGCCAACCCACCAGACACAGAGTTCAAAACACTGGTGATCAGAATACTCAGAGATCTCACTGAATATGGAAAAAGCATAAGGTAAGAAATAAAGGCTACACTAAGTGAAATAAAGAAAAATCCTCAGGAAACCAACAGTGAAGGGAAGGAAGCCAGGATTCAAATCAATGATTTGGAAAATAAGGAAGAAATAAACATTCAACAAGAACAAAATGAAGAAACAAGAATTCAAAAAAAAAAAATGAGGTGAGTTTAAGAAGACTCTGGGATCTCCAAAAGGGCCAATATTGAATCATAGGGATGTCAGAAGGAGAAGAGAAAGAGCAAGAAACTGAAAACTTATTTGAAAAAATAATGAAAGAGAGGATTTCCGGCCAAGATGGAGGCATAGGTAGTCGCACTGTGCCTCCCCACACAACCAAAACTAAGGACAACAAAAATTGAGAAACAAAAAACAACCAGAACAGAGAGAAATGAACTGAACGGAAGTCAGACTACTGTACATCCAGACCGGTAAGGAGGGGCGGAGTCGGAGGCCTATGGAGAGGGGTCGAAGGGTCCCGGCAGGACAAAGTGCTGGCTGGCAGACGCGGGCGTGCAGGGCACAGAAAGCAACTGACAAACCAGTGTCAGACTGGTGGCAGACCCTGGGTGAGGGAGGCAACGAGCAGACCCAGTAAGGGGCGCAAGGCAGCTGGCTGTTCGCAGCCACACATTCGCACACAGACAAACTAAGCGAAAACGGGCAGCAACACAGACTGCGCCACCGAGGGACCCAGCGCAGGAAACAAAGCCTAAGAGCACCGACTGAAAACACCTGTCGGGGTTGAGGCTGGGAGATTCTCTCAGCCTCACAGGAGACTTCTCAGGAAAACCCAGAGTCCGAGAAAGTACACAAGCCAACCCGCCCGGGAGCCAGCACCAGAAAGACCCAGTTTGCTTGTGGGAGATAGCAAGGGGGACTGAGGTCCTGGGGAGAGCGGAGCAGGCGCCATTGTTCCCTCTCAGATCTCGCCCCCACATACAACGTCACAACCCAGCCACTGGGGTGCCCCACCCTGGTGAACACCTAAGGCTCTGCCACCCTTATGTAACAGCTACAACCAGACAAAAGGAAAATAAGAAATAAAAAAGATGGATCAAACAGAATTAAAAGCCCCAGAGCCAATTTTTTTTTTAAGTGACCAAGAGATAGCCAGCCTATCAGATGCACAGTTCAAAGCACTGGTGATCAGGATGCTCACAGAATTGGTTGAATTTGGTCACAAATTAGATGAACAAATGCAGGCTACAATAAGAGAAATGAAGGAAAACCCACAGGGAACCAATAGTGAGGGGAAGAAAACTGGGACTCAAATCAATGGAATGGACCAGAAGGAAGAAAGGAACAACCAAACAGAAAAGAAGGAAGAAACAAGAATTCAAAAAAATGAGGAGAGGCTTAGGGACTTCCAGGACACCTTTAAATGTTCCAACATCCGAATTATAGGGGTACCAGAAGGGGAAGAGGAAAAACAACAAGTGGAAAAGTTATTTGAACAAATAATAAAGGAGAATTTCCCCAATCTGGCAAAGGAAATAGATTTCCAGGAAGTCCAGGAAGCTCAGAGAGTCCCAAAGAGGTTGGACCCAAGGAGGAACACACCAAGGCACATCATAATTACATTAGCCAAGGTAAAAATGAAGGAGAGAATCCTAGAAGCAGCAAGAGACAAGGAGACAGTCACCTACAAAGGAGTTCCCATCAGACTGTCAGCTGATTTCTCAAAAGAGACCTTACAGG
>PVIA01017615.1:0-15196 GCA_004024845.1 Tonatia bakeri
CTCTGGTTCCTGTTAGTTTGTTCTTTAATTCAATGTCTTGGATTATATTTTTCTTGCTTGTTTGTTTTGTTTATGAGGTTCCACTTATAGGTTAGATCATATGGTATTTGTATTTCACTGCCTGGCTTACATCACTTAGCATAATGTTTTCCAGTTTCACTCATGCTGTTGTGAAGAGTAGGAGCTCCTTCTTTCTTTCTGCTGTGTAGTATTCCATTGTGTAAATGTAACATAGTTATTTGATCCACTCATTTATTGATGGGCACCTGGGTTGCTTCCAGCACTTGGGTATTGTAAATTATACTGTTATGAAAATTGGGGTACATAGGTTCTTTTGAACTCGTGTTTCAGGATTCGCAGGTTATAATCTCAGAAATGGAATTGAGAAGAACATAGGCTGGAAAATCTCAGATATTCTACTCAGCAATATTTTCACTGATATGTCCCCTAGAGCAAGAGACATAAAGAAAAGAATAAAAAAATGGGACTTCATCTCTGCATGGCTAAAGAAAACATCAGGAAAATGAAAAAGGAACCAACTGTATGGGAAAATATATTTGCTAATGAGATCTCAGATAAGGGTTTTATCTCCAAAATATATAAAAACGCTCATAGGCCTCCAGTCCAGGAAGACAAACAATCCAATTAAAAAATGGGCAAAGGACCTGAACAGACACTTCTCCAAGGAGGACATACAGAGGGCCCAGAGATATATGAAAGGATGCTCAACATCTCTAGCCATCAGAGAAGTACAAATTAAATCCACAATGAGATACCACTTCACACCGGTCCAAATGACCATCATTGAGAAATCAATAAACAAGTGCCTGCAAGGTTATGGAGAAAAGGGAACCCTAGTACACTGTTGGTGGAAATGCAGACTGGTATAGCCACTGTGGAAAACAGTATGGAATTTCCTGAAAAAGACTAAAAATGGAAAACTTATTTTTCATCCAACTCTCTGAAATTACCTTTCCTCCTGCTACCACACACACATCTATTGAAAATTATTTTGAAAATTGTGTCACTAACCTGTTAAATAGCTCATAAGAATAAGTGCAAAGCATGAAAGTGAACTACTGAGACCAAAGGTGATATTCAGTGTAAACTTTTGCCTTTTTCAACCCTTCTGTTTAAAGTATGCACCCAGGTTCTGGCCAAATTGGAGGTATAGGCAGACACATTTTGCTTCCTTGCACAACCAAAAGAAGGATAACAACCAATTTAAAAACAAAGAACAACTAGAACTGCCAGAAAATCATTTGCATGGAAATCCAACAACCAAGGAGTTAAAGAAATATTCATCCAAACGGGTAGGAGAAGTGGAGACAGGCAGCCAGGGCAGAGAAAATGCACAGCAAGGCAATAGACCATGAGGGTGTTCCCACATTCATGGGCAGATAAGCCAGGAGGAACAGTGGGAGAGCAAGACAGACCTCACAACCCAGGATTTCAGAGTGGAAAACTAACGACTCAAAACCCCTGGCTGTAAAAAATCTGTGAGGGCTGTGGTGGTGTGAGAAACTCCCAGCCTCATAAGAGTGCTCATTGGAGAGGCCCAAAAGGACTTAAAATGTACACAAACCCATCCACTTGTGAATCAACACCTGGAAGGGCACAAACTGTTTATGGGAAGTGACAGAAGTGATGGAAAGAGGGGTGAGAGCCTGGCAAGCATTACTGTTCCCCCTCTGACCCCAGGTAGAGCCACAAAGCAGCAATCAGGGTGGTCCAGACCTGCAGAATACCTAAGGCTCCACCCCTTACCATATAACATGTGCACTGAGACAAAGAAATATGGCCCAATGAAAGAACAGAACAAAACTCCAGAAAAAAAAAAAGGACTAAGCAATGAGGACATAGCCAACCTATTTGATTCAGAGTTCAAAACATGGTTAATCAGGATACCCAAAATTTATTGAATTCAGCCTCAAAATGAAAAAAAGAAATGAAGGCTACACAAAGTGAAATAAAGGAAAATGTACAGGAAACCAAAAGTGAAGGGAAGGAAAGTGGGACTTAAATCAATGGTTTGAAACAAAAAGAAGAAATAAGCATCCAACCAGAAGAGAATGAAGAAAAAAGAATGCAAAAAAATAAGGAGAGGTTGAGGAACCTCTGGGACAATTTTAAGTGTTACAACATCCAAATCATGGGGGACCTGTACTGAAAAGAGGAAGAGCAAGATATTGAAAAACTTAGTTGAACAAATAATGAAGGAAAACTTCTCCAGTCTGGTGAAGGAAATAGACTTCCAAGAAGTCCAGGGAGCCCAGAGAGTCCCAAAGAGATTGGACCTAAGGTGGAACACACCAAGGCACATAATAATTAAGTTACCACAGATTAAAGATAAGGAGAGAATCTTAAAAGCAGCAAGAGGAAAGTAAAGAGTTACCTACAAAGGAATTCCCATACGACTATCAGCTGATTTCTCAAAAGAAACCTTGCAGGCAAAAAGGGGCTGCAAAGAAGTATTCTAAGTCATGAAAGGCAAGGACCTACATCCAAGGGTACTCAATCCAGCAAAGCTATCATTTAGAACGGTACGGCAGATAAAGTGATTCCCAGACAAGGTCATGTTAAAGGAGTTCATCATCACCAAGCCCTTAGTATACAAAATGTTAAAGGGACTTACCTAAGATATAGAAGAAGATCAAAACTATGAATATTAAAATGACAACAAACTGACAACTGTCAACAACTGAACCTAAAAAACAAAAACTAAGCAAACAACTAGAACAGGAACAGAATCACAGAAATGGAGATTACATAGAGGGTTATCAGTGGGGAGAGGGAGGGAAAAATGGGGGAGGAAAGGTGCAGGGAATAAGCAGCATAAATGGTAGGTACAAAATAGACAGGGGGAGGTTAAGTATACTACAGGAAATGGAGAAGCCAAAGGACTTTTTTGTATGACCCATGGACATGAACGAAGTGGGGGAATGCTGAAGAGTGGAGGGGTGGTGCAGGGTGGAGGGGGATAAAGGGGAGAAAAAATGGGACAACTGTAATAGCATAATCAGTAAAATATATTTAAAAATAGCATATGCACCAAAAAATGTACATGCCAAAATATGTGCTTTGATATGTGTAAGTTCAAGTAGGACTTAGAAGGTAATGAGAGAAGATAGTAAGAAAACACACAAAGAAAAGCAGGTCCTACTCAAAGAGAAAATGTCAAATGCATAATTCTTCTGAAAACTCTGGAAGAGACAAAAAATAAAAATAAATGTGTGGTCAGAAGTACAGGCCAAGCTCCACAAATATACATTCTGTTGTTCTTATGTTTAATTTTACTCTGCAAATTAAAGTGACTCTGAAAGCCACTGAATCAAAAAGGGAGTCCTGGCAACTACTAGAAGGTCAAAATTGATGACAAATACTATAAATAAATTAATTTTTAACTACCTAGTTTTTTTTCCACTTTCCTACCTACTAACATTTTGTTTATGGTGGAACTCTACTTGATACTATGGGGTTTAGTTTTACTAATTGTAAAGTCTAGATGTGACTTTAAATAAAATTTCGTGTTTTCAAAGCCATGTTTAATGTTACTTATAGAGTCTTCTTTTAAAGAGACAAGTAGAAAACAAAGACACACATAACTAAATAACTAGAGTTGTGGGAAGTGGCAGTTATAATTAATATTTTGGTGAGCTAAGGATAATAGTAGAAATTTTCTAACTTATCTAAGTAGAAAGTTACTGAAATTGTCACTTAGCATTTGTTTGAACATAGTGGTTAAGAGTAATGGCTCAGAAATTACCAGTGTGACCTTGAATAGGTTATTGACTTTCCCTGAACTTCAGTTTCTTTATCTGTAAAATAAGGATAATAATATTGCTCACCGTATAGGGTCGTTAGGAAAATTAAATAAAATAATGCATTTAAAATACTTATCACCGTGCTTGGTAATTATTCAATATAATTGCTACATAATTTAGGCAGAGCTTTCTCTGATTCGTAATATAGCTTTTGGAAGAGTATTTGTTTTAAAGAAAATGATAGTCCTATTTTTCCTTATTCTTACTTAAGTTTGATTGTAAAATACTTACTCTTGTCATTATTGCACTGTACTTCCAAATATGGGCATCCCTCTGTATTTGATTTCTAGTTATATGTGCCCACCCTATTCAAACCCAAAAAACAAATATTTGGAGAGGCAGGCACACCCAAAATTGAATATTCTATTACCTTGGTAGTAAATGTCCTTTCATTGGCATAGAAATGCTTATGTTGTCACAAGGAGGGTATGTCATGATCATTCATGAGGTTATCTACAGTTGCCATACATGAAGAACCAGGGTAAAAAGAATTGCTTGGTTGGAGACATGCTTAAATGTGGCTCTTTTACAGATTTACTTATATTCATCAAATATGTATTGAAGAGAGCCTGTGAGCCAAGCATGTTTCCTAACACTGATAAAGTCCCTGTTCTTGTGAAGCTGATATGGATATGATTATACATAGAAAGTAAGACCACTGTAGGTTCTCTCCCATTACCTAAGCTGTGCTGAGCGGGAGCCAGCTTGTTGTAAATATGGGGCTTCCACAGTTAGTGTAGTTCTCAAGCTGTGGGCTTCAAACTCAGATTTATTGTTGGTGTTGGGAGACAGGGTGTTATTGTAGAGCCTGGGAAACTGTATGCTCACCAGTCTTGACCCCTACAATTTCCTCTAATGTGGGAAACTCAACTTCATAATTTGTGGTAGTGGGGGACTGTGTTCGCACTCTCCTCTGAAAGAAAAAAGAATATCCTTTTGTCTAAAATTCTAATTACACTGGGTGTCAATTTTTTATTTTTTCTAGTTCTACCAATCTTACTTCCAGGTAAATTAAGACAGCATTATGCAGCCCTTATGTCCTCATTCCACTTTCACAAATTTTATTCTACTTAATCCTCATAATGACTCTGTGATGTCTGAATAATCATCCCCATTTTATTAATAGAGAAATAATCTCAGAGATTTGCACAAGGCCATAAAGCTAATGGCTGGCACATTCAGGATTCAACTACTTCTGTGACATGAAACACAATAGGCCTTTCCCTCCACAATGCTGCCCCCCCTCAGTCTTTCCTGTTTTTCTTACATAATAGAAAACACACAAAAAGGAAGTTAGTTCTTCTTACTCAGTGTGTTATAAAATACATTTTCCCTTTTTAAAATGTAAATTATGGAAACTTTTAGGCATTCATACAGGTATAGAGAATAGTATAGAGAACTCCCAGGTACTCATCACCCATCCTCAACAGTTAGCAACATTTTTACCCAATCACATTTCATCTGTTTATTGCCCCCCTACTTCTTTTCCTAGAGTATTTTCAAGATACCATATCATTTAAGTTCTTGTTATTGTCACAAACTTGGTTCATAATTACATAATAATTAACTACTAACCAACCATTCTTACTCATCTTGTAACTGAGCAAACTGTGGCCCATGCCCATAGCACCTCAATACATAACCCAACAATTAGTGTTGGAAGAAACAGGTTTTATTTACAGGATTCCAACCTTGGTTGGGGGGCTGGGAGCACTTCTGCTCAGAGCCCTTTTCTCCCATGAGACACAGCAATTCCCTTTCTCCCCATCTAGCTACCAGCAAAAACCATGCCCAGGAGTTCTCAACATCCTTATGCATTCCAAAGCCAACTGTAAAAACAGTTGTCCATCTCTTATGTAAAGTACACTTGTGGGTTTCAAAATCACTATCCTGTCATAGCAGCTCTACCCTTCAGGATCTGGTTTGCACTGTTCTCAGCCCCCATGTCCTGGTTCAAGGAAATATGTGCCATGTTACACTGGATCATGGTGAAGTCCAGGGAGACACACTTCCCAAGAGAGTGTTTTCTCTATACATCCTCTAGAGAAGCTAAAGTCAGCATTCCTCTGTCACAGTTCAGCATTCCAGGTATCTCCCACTACTATGTGCTTAGTTCAGCAGGTTCTCGAAATTCCCAGCTCCATCCACTTTGCCACATATCCTTCAGGCAGGTTTCCTACACAGTCTCTTCTTTCCTACTCCAGCTTCTTTCTCACCCCAGACCAGCATGGCTGCTCCCTACACTACAGCCTACATAACTGTGTCTCCTCATGGCTGCTTCCCTTTCAAACCACATGGCTGCATCTTTCTCTTTCCCATGGTAGACCAGCTCCCCTTCTCTTTCAGACTGTCCTTACTTTAAATGCCTACCCGGAACTACCTATGTGATCTCACATCCAGCCCCTTCTACATGGGCACGTTTGTCAGTTGCTCTGAATCTTTACTTTCATTCTGCTGCCATCTTTAGTCAGGGCAAGAGTACCCACTGACACAGAGCCTCCACCTCCCTGCCTCTCATGTAGGCATGGTGTAAGTTCCTTGGCTATGTCAGGAGTTGCTATACATTCTGAAAGTCACATACTCCTTTTGCCCTGGACAGTAGCACAGCTATTATCTTTTGTTATGCAAAGTACCTTAAGTTCTGTATCATTCCCTTCCCTCAAACCCCAGCCACGGGCTGTGGGGACTTTTGGGACCCCTCACTCTGCACCCCATTACAATCTTATGCTAGCAATGTCTTTACACCTAATTACCCTGCATTTTTTTGTATCAGCCTAATTAATTAATTTGAGATTAGGTCTCCTTTCTCAAACTGGTCCTCTTTAGCAAAAAGTTTACTACAAATAGATTTACTCTCTTAGAATTTTAAAAATATTTTTAAATATGTAAAAACACAAAAATAATACCAGAGTTATTAAATAATTGTTTTTAGCAAATCATGACAAGTAAATAAATGTTGATTTGGGGTTACCTAAGCACTTGCAAAACCTATTGAGCACTCTAAATTGAGGGGGGAGGGAGGAATGGGGGAAAAAGTACAGGGAATAAGAAACATAACTGATAGGCACTAAATAGATGGGAAGTCAAAAATGGTATAGTGAACAGAGAAGTGAAAGAACTTACATGTGCAACCCATTGACATGAACTAAGCTGGACGGTTGAGGGGTGCAACGTGGAGTGGGGATGAAGGGGAAAACTGTAATAGCATAATCAATAAAATATACTTTAAAAAAGAAAATAAGTTTCTATTTTGCAAAAAAGTAGTGAGGTGAATTCATTCCTTTTACCTTTATGGAAATGAACTCATCAGGGAACTGAATAGTATATGGAATTTTGGCCTTAAATGTAATATGGAAGAATTTTACCAACCATAAACAGTTAGAAGCAATATCCAGAAAAAAAAATGTACACCATCCTTAGTAGAGCATAATTAGAATGATGTTAAAGTGGGATGAAGTTAGCCATCCTATAACTCTTATACTGTACAAGCTGCCACTGTGCTTAATCAGAAAAAAAGAAGAGGGAGGGGGTAAAATGTACATTCTGCAAAATGCTTGGATATTCCTTAATAAATAAAGTTAATGCTGTCATTAGTGGCAGCTCTAAGCAAAACTTTTACCTTTTTTTCCTATGGATAAGCACTCTTTGGGGAGATGAATATTGCTACAGTCATATTGTACTTTCAGTTAATGAGATGTGGGTTCTATTTGCTAGAGTTTTATGGTAATGAAGCTTATAATTTACTGACAAACTGGCTTGCTTTCAAAACATTCTCTTATTGCACTGACTTTTTTTTCATCAGAAACATTGATGTGCTAATTTGTGTGTTTCTGGCAGCAGATGTGCACCTTCACTGAAAGGCTGCCAGAGTGAGGGGAAAGGACAGGAGAGAAAAGGAAAAAAAAAGGTTTCAGAATTTTCAATTGGTAATAAAATCCATACACAAATGAAACATAGCAGTTTATTTGAAATATCCATGAGCTCAATAAGTGTGTTATCTGAAATATCAAATATTTATCACCAAACTTTGGTTGAGTTACAGATATCTTAAGTGCCAAATCCCTTTATCCAAAGTGAAAACTGAAGGGCAGGATTTGTCATTTAAAATTCAATAGCTGTAACTAGATGTCATTAAGTTAAAACTAGGTGAAAAACACCTTCCTTCCCTAAAAGGGCGGAAGATATTATCTTTCTAAGTAATGTGCATTACAGTTATTAACAGTGATTCTATAGTACAGACCTTCTGGATTCTGTTTGTTTCTCCAGCTCTGAAATTGCATGACTCATAAGGATAAAAACTTTATTATCAAATTCCAACCCCATTGTAGTTACTTACTGCCAGCTAATTGTGGTGTGTAACAGAAATCATACCATCTTTAGTAGGAAATTGGAATATTCTAATCATAGGTATATCATCACTAATAAAGGACATATAACCATGATGAATTTTTCAAACACCCTCATTAAACACAAAACAAAGCACAAATCTTTTTGTAACACTTGTATTGAGAAAATACGAAGGGAGAGTAAGCTGTTTGTGGTGTTTTCCATCTTAGTAGGAGTTAGGAAACAGGGAGGAGACTGAACTTGAAAACAGAGATTCATTCACTGGTGGTTAAAAACTCCACATTGAGAGGTAGTTGTACATAATCCCAGTCAGTGGAAACATAGTGCTCAGAAGGTGCACCATAGTGAAAGGGACCAAAACCCTAAAACTGCCTTTTGGCATGTTGATTTTAAGCTGGTTATTAAGAATCAAAAGACTCAGAAAGAGCCTTTGACCATCCCCACTTTCTTGTCTAAGAGATTCAGATGGAAAGGCTTACTCAATTAAGGAAATTTCAGGAGTTAACCTTAACCTAATTTAAATTAAATGTGGTAGTTAGGAAAGCACCAAGAGAGTATTAGTTAGATTACCCCTTGTGTCTCATTCATTCTGGGTCGTCTAGCCAAAATTTGCCTGCCAACTTACAAGGGTTGTTCTCTCAACTACCTGTAAATTATCTACTTCCTTTGAAATCCCATCACTGATCTACCCTACCTTTCTGTTTTGTCCAAAATGATGAGGTATATACCCAATGTATATACCCAATTTTACCTGTCTGTCTTTGGAATTTTCATGCTTATGTTAATTCCCTTTGGGTATGTATTAAAATTTGACTTTCTGCCCTGGCTGGTGCAGCTCAGTGGATTGAATGCTGGCCTGTGAACCAAAGAGACACCGGTTCGATTCCCAGTCAGCGCACATGCCTGGGATGCAGGCCAGGTCCCCAAGTAGGGGATGTGTAAGAGGCAACCACACATTGGCATTTGTCTCCCTCTCTTTCTCCATCCCTTCCCCTCTCTCTGAAAGTAAATAAAATATTTAATTTTTTTATTTTTTCATTTTATTCTGTCTTTGATAAATTTTTAAAAATGATTTTAGTTATTTATTTTTGGAGAGTGGGGAAGGGAGGGAGAAAGAGAGAGAGAAACACTGATGGGTGAGATACACTGCTTAATTCTCACATGCCCCCCACTGGGGACCTGACCCGTAACCCAGGCATGTGCTGTAACTGGGAATTGAACCTGCAACCTTTCAGTTAGTGCTCAATTCACTGAGTCACATTAGCCAGGGCTGTCTTTGTTAATTTGATTCTTAGCTCAGCTAGAATACCTTAGAATGTGTGAGGAAAAGGGCTTTTTCTTTTTGCCTTCATAGTAGTCACTTAAGGAAACTGAACACAAGTGTCTCAGGAGGAAGACTCTATTCTACCTTTATGTTAAGATGCTTCTGGGTACATGCACAACCAAATAATTACTAAACTCTTATTTTCAATGAATTATTGGACATTTCGAATCCACAGAAAAGAGTGACTAAAAAGTTTCACACTTGTAACAAGTATAGTCCTTGACTTCAAAGACCTTACAATCTACCTGGAGAGATACCATAATTGTATAAGTGCACATAAGTGTAGCAATAAATGGCAAAAATTTGAACAAATAATTGTTTAAATCAGAATATAATGTAACCAAGGTAGTGTTATAGAATGGACCCGTAGTGGGGGGTCTCTCTGTACTAGGTTCTTCTTGCCTGTTGTCCTTAGGAATTGTGGCTCTAAATGCTAGAGTTTGGTAAAAAGGAAAGGAACTATTTATTCAAAAGTTATACAGGTTTAGGGTAATGACAGGATGTCACCATTAAAAAGCCCAAACTCCCTTAAAACATGCACAAACACACACAGTCCTTCCTTCTCCCTTTTGCCCTGGCAGGCCAGTCTCAGAACATGCCAATCAGAAGTACTGTCCTCCAGAAGAAAAAGAAGTCCGCAGTTCTCTTCTCCTGGTTCCTCTCAGTCATCAATGCTTGGCTGGAGACTGGAAAACCTGCCCAGCTGAGGTCTCCCACAGTCCCTAGCACCACCAGCTGTGTCGCAGCTGTCCCCAGTTCTTAATCCAAAACCACGTGGCACTTTCTCATGCCCTACCAGCGAGAGTCCTTTCACCCCTTTCCTTACCTGCAAGGTCTCGCATTGTCCTGTCATTGTCCTGCACTGTCCTCAATCTCTAGTTCTGCATTGTCTCTCCCCCCATACTGCCCACGTTGTGGAAGCCTGCCTTCAGTTTAAATCCGGACCTGGAACCTCCTCCTAACCACATTTCTGACTCCTCCCACAATTGACTACACCTGCAGGCCCTCCCACAGTTTTCAACCTTTTGGGGCTGCCATAGTTAGTCCAGGCAGGTGTAGTAGACCTTTGGCACAGAGCAAACCATCTTCAATCCTCATGCAGGTGCTGTAATCAGGGGGAGCTGCCCCCCAGTTATGGCAAGGATCAAAGTCATTCCCACCTCCCTGGCTCAAAGCATGTCCATAGCTATTTAACATATCTATGAAACTAACCAGCTGTAATAGATACGTAAAATAACTATTTTTGCATATACAGTATGAAGCTGGCCAACAGTTAATATGCAAAATAACTCTCAATGGATCTGCTCTATGTGTCCCATCCCCCAGTCCAGACTTATGCGGGTAAGGATATCCTATATCTTTATATTTCCTGGATACCCCGAGTTCTGGACCCTATTTCAAATCCTTTGTTCGGGGGCCTCTGGCTGCACCCCACTACAATAGGGCATTTGATGATATAAGCAGCCTTTTTTGTTTGTTTTTCAACATTGACTTCTTATTTCAACCCCATCTAAACATATACATTGATTGTATAAGTAATAATTTTTTGAGATCCTGTTTTATCTAGTGTCTGGTAGAGAGTAGGCATTCAACATGGATTTATTAAATGAATAAATAGCATTATCCTAGAATTTTGGAGATGTTCAAAAGAGAAAGCACCATTCCAAAAATTAATGTACCTTAGCGCTATACAAGCACAGAAAGAGAAAATGTTTCTGCCCTTACAAACCCTAGGTAGTTGAAACCCTTTGTATGGAATGCCTCTTTGCTGCTTTCCTGTGAAAATTTTCCTCAACCTTTTCATTCTAAAACTCTTAAAGGTTCCTATTACCTACCTGAGACTGCCTGAGGTCCCCCTTGTGTCCTTTCAGGGATAGCCAGAAAGCCAATACTCCTTATTTGTGGATAAGGGCGCCCTCCCCTGGACAGTACTGGAAGTGCACAGGTCTCTATGATGCTCAAGCAAAAGAAAAGATGGGACAGGACAAGTGGGGACAGATTGTGGAGGCATTAGATTTTAAGTATCGCAGAGCAATTAAAAGTAGTATGTTGACAACTGGAATTTGGATAGATGTGACAACTGAATTCAGAATTAGGAGGAGAGAAATGACAGACAGTGAGATTGGTTACAAAAACCCTTACAATTAAAATGAGAGAAAATACATAAAAGAGGAATAAGAGCAAGAGCTTGGGAAACATTTGTAATATTATCTAGACATCATATCTCATGCTAAGTGTCTGAAAACCGAATGTCTGTGTTTTGTACAAATGCAAAGTACAGGCACCAATTACTCATTTGTTCTTTTTACTATATTGTGTCCTACCACATAAAATGTTTTTATGAAATGCGGGGTAAGTTAAATTGTTTTTGATTCATAACATACAGTGGGAGTTCCATAAGAAAACATAAAAGTGTACAATACAATCAGGTGGTAGGGGTCTTCATTTAGAGCTGAATATGCCATCTGAAAAAAGTAATAGTCTTAAATGTTAAGCTTATCAGTTATGTGTACATAAGATTTTTATTCAGGTAATTATTGAGAGACAGCTTATATTAATGTGCTTTGATAATCACAAATACATTAAGTGAAACCCTGAGACTTTGGTATTAAAAATGTTAACCAGAGAATGATACAGAAAGAAAACATAATAATGTAATTGGTGATAGCAATAATGTTATTTTTACTGGAAAAAATTAAAAATACATACTATTAAACATAACTTTAAAAAAATAATTTATCTGGGTACTGAATTTTATGCAACTTTTATTACTCCAACATTAAAAATTAATGTATATTTTATTTAAACTTACATTTTGCAGTAAAGTAAGGAACATGTACAAGGTCAGATGGAAAAAGATTTAAATGGCACACAAGCAAGTAGAGTTATATTATCAACTGTACCATTAGCTGTGAGAACTTGCTCAAGTCACAGCTCCTCTGGACTTCATCTTCTTTATTTGTGAAAAAAAAAGGGAGTTGAAGCAGACACTGTCAAAGTTTCCTTTGGACCCTAATATTAGATAAACATCTTGAAACTCTGTCTGGATTCATTATATTTTTTTAATCCTACACATTTACCTTAAAAATGGTAATATTGAAATGACATTGAAGCTTTGAAACAAATGAATTTTTCAATGTTGGTTGATGTTTTGTGAAATTTCTGAGGGTTCCTAGTCTTGCCTGAGCGTTGAGTCGTAAAATAGTCATTTTTTCACCAATACATATTTAGCCATGATAAAAAAGCATCTAAAAACAATTGTTAAGAACTTATTGAAAAATAGGAGGATATGTCCTGGCAGCAAGATGCAAATTATAAATATTTAAATTAAAATTAGCTTTTTGTATAATCTGTGCAGACCAGTCATTCAGCTGGGCATTTTGGCATGCGTCATTAGGATTGTAAAACTTATGAAAGAAATAAGGCTCATAAATACAACCATGACTGATCTACAAAACTGAATGGGCTCTAATATCATGGTTTTGATCATTCTATACCTTCTTTGGTTCTTTATATTATTACTTCTTGTTATTGTAGAAGAAAATAAGCACTAGTCTTTGAGTCAGACACACTGAATTTAAATTATCTTTCTGCTACCTACTGAATAATCCCCAGTTTCCTCCATGATATATTGGCAATGGAGGTGAGAAAACCAGCTTTACCTACTTCACAAGATTATTGTAAGGAAAAAGAGTGTTTTTATACAGTCTCAATAAATATTATAATAATTAGTAGCTCCCTTATTGTTAAGTGTAAAGGGATCATGCCTTGACTATACAACACGACACAAAGAGTTATCAATAAAATACTTTGATTTGTTTTGAAAGAAAAAAGTTGAGGGAGTCTAATACCACTTGATATAAACCATCTGTGAAAAATTTTTTATCTTCCCATGAATTTTCTAACATCCTAATGTATAGACATTCACTTGGAATTTCAGATTTTATAAAACATAATCCTGAAACAAGGCAGATTTAAAACATGGAATAAACAATTAAAATTATTTTTTCAAGAGCCACTCTGAGGTCATGCACTCAAGAAATGCTTCACTTCTCTGATTAAGGAGCTATCTTTGAATGACCCTATGCAATACCACTCACATTAAGAAAAAAATATCTGCTATCAAACTATACTACAAAGTCACTGTAATCAAAACAGCCTGGTACTGGCATAAGAACAGACACATAGATCAATGGAACAGAACAGAGAGCCCAGAAATAAACCATGTTTCTATGGTCAATTAAAATTCAACAAAAGGAGCAGGAGCATAAAATGGAGCAAAAATAGCCTCTTCAAATTATATTAAGAGATCTGGACAGTTACATGCAAAAAAATCAAACTCGCCCACCAACTTACACCATACACCAAAATAAATTAAAGGCAGATCAAACACATAAATATAAGTCCTGACACCATAAAAGTCCTAGAGGAGAAAATAGGCAGGAAAATTTCAGATATCTTATGCAGCAATATTTTTCACCAATATATCCCCTAGGGCAAGGCATATAAGGGAAAGAATAAACAAATACAACTATATCAAATTAAAAAGCTTCTGTACAGCTAAAGAAAACATAATCACCAGGAAGACAAACAATCCAATTAAAAAGTGAACAAAGGGTTCCAGCCAAGATGGAGGCATAGGCAGTTGCATTGTACCTCCTTGCACAACCAAAACTAAGGACAACAAAAATTGAGAAACAAAAAAACAACCAAAACAGAGAGAAATTAACTGAACAGAAGTTGGACTACCGTACATACAGACTGGTAAGGAACGGCGGAGTTGGAGGCCTGTGGAGAGGGGTCGAGGGGTCCCGGCAGGAAGAAACGCTGGCTGGCAGACGCAGGCACGCAGGGTGCAGAAGGCAGCTGACGGTCCGGTGGCGGGCCCTGGGCTCGAGAGGCTACTAGCAGACCCAGTGAGGGGCTCAAGGAAGCTGGCTGTCCGCAGCCACACATTCGCGCGCAGACACACTAAGTGAAAACGGGCAGCGCCGCCGGGTTTCAAGAGCACCGTCTGGGAGCTGAGGCCGGAGATTCTCTCAGCCTCACAGGAGACTTCTCGGGGAAGCCCACAGAGTCCAAGAAAGTGCACAAGCCCACTCGCCTGGGAGCCAGCACCGGAAAGGCCCAATTTGCTTGTGGGAGGCAGTGGAGGGGACGGAAGTCCTAGAGAGAGCGGAGCAGGCGCCATTGTTCCCTCTCAGACGCCGCCCCCACATAAAACATCACAACCCAGCGACTGGGGTGCCCCGCCTTGGTGAACACCCAAGGCTCCGCCGCCCTTACTTAACAGACACAACCAAACCAAAGGAAAATAAAAAAGATGGCTCAAACAGATTTGAAAGCCCCAGAATGATTTTTTTTTAAGTGACCAAGAGATAGCCAAACTATCAGATGCACAGTTCAAAGCACTGGTGATCAGGAAGCTCACAGAATTGGTTGACTTTGGTCATAAATTAGATGAACAAATGCAGGCGACAATAAGAGAAATGAAGGAAAAGAAATAGTGAGGGGAAGAAAACTGGGACTCAAATCAATGGAGTGGACCAGAAGGAAGAAAGGAACAACCAAACAGAAAAGAATGAAGAAACAAGAATTCAAAAAAATGAGGAGAGGCTTAGGGACCTCCAGGACACCTTTAAATGTTCCAACATCCGAATTATAGGGGTACCAGAAGGGGAAGAGGAAGAGCAACAAATTG
>PVIA01017616.1:0-15188 GCA_004024845.1 Tonatia bakeri
CCGAGTTTCCTTCCCGTCACTGTTGGTTCCCTGTGCGTTTTCCTTTATTTCTCTTTGCATAGCCTTCACTTCTCCCTCCATTTTGTGACCATACTCAAGCATTTCTGTGAGCATCCTGATGACCAGTGTTTTGAACTCTTGCATCTGATAGGTTGGCTATCTCTTCATCATTCAGTTCTATTTTTGGAGCTTTGATCTGCTCTTTCATGGGGGTCATTTTTCTTTGCCTTGGCTCACCTGTTGGGTTGTAAGGGGTAGAGGCGTAGGTATTTGCCAGGGTGGGGCAACCCACGTGGCTGCATTGGGATGCTGTATGTGGGGGAGGGGTCTGAGAGGGAACAGTGCTGCTTGCTCAGCTCCCTGCTGGCTTTCAGTCACTTCCCCCACTACCCACAAGCAAATTGAGCCCTTCTGGTGCTGATTCCCGGGTGGCTGGGTTTGTGTACATTCCAGGACCCAGTGGGTCTCTCCAATGAACTCTCCTGCGAGGGTGGGAGTTTTACCCACCATCCCAAAACCCACAGGTTTTTACAGTCAGAGGTTCTGAGGCTTTATTTCCCTGCTCTGGAACCCTGGGTTGTGGGGTATCACTGCCCAGCTGTTTGTCCTGCTTTATCTGCAAGCCAATGTGGGACTGCCGGGTCTGCCGGCCATCATCTTTCCGCCCCAGTCATCCAGCTGTGGCCGTGCCAAGAGTCCTCTCCACCCCTGCTGCCCCTCTCCCCCCTCCTACCAGTCTGGATGACTGTTTCTTCTTTAACTCGGTTGGTTGTTGGACTTCCATGCAGTTTGATTTTCTGGCAGCTGTGGTTATTTTCTGGCTTTAAATTTGTTTTTGTCCTTTTTTGGTTGTTTAAAGAGGCAAAGTGTATCTACCTACGCCTCCATCTTGGTTGGAAGCAACTCTGCATATTTTAATTAAACTGACCCAGGAGCTCAGAAGGAAGAGAGAAGGCAAATATGTGTCCCACAGCTTAACACAGCTGCTTACATGTTTGCCAAAAAAAAAAAAAAGAAAAACAAAACAAAACAAAAATAAAAGTCAGCAAGGAGCACCCAACTCTTGCAAGGCCCTGGGGCCCTCCCTATCTCTGCAGGTATTTAGTTCCAGGACTTGCGGGTCACAGAAGCAACAGGCCGGCTCCAGCATAGCAGCCCTGGTGCACCTTCACCTCAAAGATCAGCCCCTGGCAGCCAAGGGGCATGAGGTTCCTGGAAAAGCCCACCTTTCTGGGAGCCTGCCTGCAGCTTGCCCACATCCCTCCAGGGACACCACAGCCCCTGTGCCTAGGTCCCTGGGACTCTGGGAAGAGCCTCCCGCAGCGTTTTTGCACACTTTCCTGGTCTGTCTCCTCAACATGGTGAGAGCTGCCCAGGCATTACCCCAATTGTAAGTGTTCCACAGGGATGTCTCATTGAGCCAGCACGACCCTTTTTGAGAGGAAGTGAGCACAAACCACTGATGAGTTGGTGGTATGTGCATTAATTGCAGTGGTTCCTCATTATTCAAGATTCAGTATTTGAGACTTTTCGTACTTTATAATTTAGATTTTTGAAAATGTTCTGCAACAGCCCTGGCTGGTGTAGCTCAGTGGATTGAGCGCGGGCTGCGAACCAGGCATCACAGGTTCGATTCCCAGTCAGGGCACATGCCAAGGTTGCAGGCCATGTCCCCCAGCAACCGCGCACTGATGTTTCTCTCTCTCCCTCCCTTCCTTCTCTAAAAATAAATAAATAAAATCTTTAAAATAAGAAAATGTTCTGCAACTTGTTCGGCCTCTTTCTATGGAGAAGCACAGGACTGGAGTTGGAGAGAAAGCCTGACCTCCCGAACAGGTGGGCTCTGCTCTGCGCTCAGAGGGGTGGCTTGGAGCGCCCATTTCCCACTCACCTCCAGGGGGCGCAGTGAGGCCTGGGTCTCAGCTTCCTCCCCTTTGTAAGCTTGCAGAGATGGTGTTGAAACCAGGGGTCACTCCTCCTCCTAAGCCCTCCTGGCAGCCACTGCCTCAGCTCTGGGCACACTGCCACTCCCGGAGAGGATGGGTGGGTAAGGGAAGGCTGTGCTCGGTGGAAAGCAGGCCCCAGGCCCTGCTGGGTGGACATCCTTGTGGACCCTGAGTTGGGGAGGGCCTGAAGAGCTCTGGTAGCCACTGAGCGGCTGCCTGTGGGAGCCCCAACTGTGTTCAGCTGGAGCTGTCCTGAGGAGCCTCTGTGGTCATCTCTCCTCCACCCAGGGCCGGCCCCAGCGGCTCCCCCAGCCTGTGGGTTGCAGAGAGAGAGAGCTTGAGGGGCGACATTGGGCGCTAGGGCATCTGGACGTGGACTGTGGGTCCTTGGCTACTGCCCTTGTATGGGAAGTTCTTTGGCGGGTACAGGAAGGGGCTGGGTCCTGTCAGATCCACACTCTGGCCCTCCCCACCCATCCTGGGCTCACCCTGAGTTCCCTTGGGTGCGCTTTGATGGGAGAGCCCCTCAAGGCTGTTATCCCCAGAGGAGGAAGGTTGGTATGGAACCACAGGAGTGTGGGCAGTCCCTGGGACCCCACCTGGTGATGCACCCACCCGAATTTGTCAGGGAACAGGTGGAAGGCTGGATCCATTGGTGAACCTCTGGTCCTGTTGGTGGGACCACATGGACCTGCACTCTCTGGGGTTCCTCATGTCCAAGATCCAGAAGCATCATCCTGGCTTTCAGGCCACTGTCCCATGGCCTGGGAAGCTCCTCAGGGTGTGGAGAGCGAGGTGCTCAGTGATGCTTGCAGAGGACTAGGGGAGGAGTAAAAACAGTCACCACAGTGACCACCAAACCTAGTGGAAGCCTCACTGTCCAGTGCTGGGTGGACAGGGCACGGATTGCCAGCCTCCCACAGTTGCTGGCCATCTGGCCTGGGCTCATGATGTCTCACACACCGTCTGGATTCGTTGCTGCACTGTGTGTGGAGTCACCAGTAGGGAGGCTTCCATGTGAAGGAAGGGGACCCAGAGCCCCTTCCTTTGCAGCCACCTGCAGAGGGTAAGGAGGGGGCTGGCGGCACAGGGGGAGGCCCTGCTCAAGAGCCTTCCCCCTCCCCACCAGACTGTGGGGCTTCTGCCTTCACACATTCCCACAGGAGATGCCAACGTACTGTGAGAGCTGCGCACTAAATGCTTGGGCACAAGGTCCCCAGACCTCTGGCTGCCCCGCTGAGAAGACTCACATTTCCTGGTTCACCTGTTACAACTACTGTCCTGTGGGCGGTGAGCCGCCCCTGCCCAGAGCCTCGCAGCTTCCTGGGCACACGCTGCCAGACATGCCCGCCTCCGCCACCATGAGGTGGGGCTGGGCAGAGCACACCCTCGCCAGACACACCCACCCACCCAGATGCCTTGCACATGCCCTTCCCTCACAAACACATGTACACACCCGAACATACATACACACCCTGACTTGTTTATACACCCCCCACACACATGCATACACCAGGCTCTCACACACTCCCAACATCCAACACCCAAACCCTCACATATGCCCATACACACTCATGTACACACACCCTCCACACCACACCCTCAACTCACACGTGACACCACACAGACACACACACACCATGTAAGCATGCACATACTTGTAACCCTCTATCACACCCACCCACTCACACCATAGACACACTCACAATGCAAACACATACCATGCACACACTCCATGCACACACACAGCACTTGTCCTGTGATATGTCTGCACCCAGCACCGGGATCACTGACAACAGCCCCCAAGGAGCCTGATGAGTTACAGAACACTCTCCCACTGGCCCCTTCTAAATGTGTTGAGAGTTTTTATGGTGAAGTGATATCAAAATGTGTCAAATGCTTTTTAGCATGTACTGAAATGATCCTGTAATTTTTAATTTTTTATCTCTTTATGTGGTGTGTCACACTGATTGATTTGTATAATTTGAAACATCCTTGCACCCCATTAATAAATTATACTTGGTTATACTTTATACTGTGTTTCTATGTGCTGTTGTGTTTGGTAGTATCTTGTTGAGGACCGTTGCACACAGGGTGGGACAAAAGTAGGGTTACAGTTGAGAGTACATGAAACACAGAGCTTATTCCTTTTTTTAAAGATTTTATTTATTTACTTTGAGAGAGAGGGGAAAGGAGGAAGAAAGAGAAAGAGAGAAACATCAATGTGTGGTTGCCTCTCATGCACGCCCTACTGGGGACCTGGCCCCCAACCCAGGCATGTGCCCTGACTGGGAATTGAACCGATAACCCTTGGGTTCACAGGCCCGCAGTCAATCCACTGAGCCACACCAGTCAGAGCAGCTCATTCTTACATTATTATTTATTAATTATTGTATTATTTTTCACACAAACAACTATAAAGCTACTTTTGCTCCACCCTGTGTGTTCACCAGGGGTGTTGGCCTGTAGTTTTATGTGCTTCTGGTGTTTTTGTCTGCCTTTGTAATCAGGGTAATTCTGGCCCAATAGAATAATTTTTTAGGATTCTTCTACTTTATGTAAATTTAAGGGAATTATTATTTATTCCTCTGTAAAAATTGATGGAATTCATACTTGGAGATTTCCAGTTGTGGGCTTTAATTTTTTGGAAATGCTTTAACCTCATTACTTGTTATTTATTGTTTTAGCTATCTTGCCTTTTTTTATATCTGACAAATGAGATTTTATTTTTTTTAAATTTTTCCCATTAGAATGTTTGTTCCTTATACCCTCTTCCACCTCCACTCACCCTTGCACCCCTCTGCACAATCACCACAGTGGCATCTGTGTCTATGAGTCCTTTTTCATTTTTGCTCTATCCCTCCATATCTCAACCCGCCCCCTTCTCCCCCCAGAGCTTTCAGCTTGCTCTCTATCTATGAGTCTGTCTGTATTTTGATTGTTAGTTCAGTTGGTTTACCAGATTCCACATATGAGTGAAATCCTGTGGTCCTTGTCTTTCTCTGACTGGCTTATTTCACTAAACATAATAATCTCCAGGTCCATTGCACAGCATGGATGGATCTATCTTGTCTTGATTAAGACTTGGTAGATTGAATATTTCTAGGAATTTATACATTTCTCTTCAGTTCTCCAAAATGTTAGTGCAAAATATTTCATAATTGTTTCCTATATTAATTTCATTTCTGTTGTGTCAGTTGTAGTTTTGATTTTATTTAAATTTTGCTTTGTTTCTTTAAAATGGTTGTAGATTTTCAATTTTTCAGAAGTGTTATCAGTTGTATAAATTATTTCCTATTATCTATTTCATTAATTTCTGCTGTGCTATTATCTCTTTTCTTGAGTATATTTTATTGATCATGCTATTACAGTTGTCTGTTGTTTTCTCCCCTTTTTTACCCTCTCCCTGTACCACCCCCCCATCATCATTCCCTCCATCTTTAGTTCATGTCCATGGGTCATACGTATAAGTTCTTTGCCTTCTCCATTTCCTATACTGTTGTTCCCCCTGTCTATTTTGTGCCTACCATTCACGCTGCTTATTCCCTGTACCTTTCCCCCCCTTGCCCTCCTTCTCCTCCCTACTGATAACCCTTCAGCTGATCTCCATGTCTGTAATTCTGTTCCTGTTCTAGTTGTTTGCTTGATTTCTTTTTTATTTTGATGTGTTTTCTTAGATTCAGTTTTTGATAGCTGTGAGTTTGTCATCATTTTACTGTTTGATCATCTTCTTTTTCTTAGATAACTCCCTTTGACATTTCATATAATAAGGGCTTGGTGATGAACTCCTTGAACTTGACCTTATCTGGGAAACACTTTATCTGCCCTTTCATTTTAAATGATAGCTTTGCTGGATAATCTTGGATGTACGACCTTGCCTTTCATGACTTGGAATACTTCTTTCCAGCCCCTTCTTGCCTATAAGGTTTCTTTTGAGAGATCAGCTGTTAGTCTTACTGGAACTGCTTTGTAGGTAACTCTCTCCTTTCTTGCTGCTTTTAAGATTCTCTCCTTACCTTTTATCATGGGTAATTTGATTATGATGTGTCCTGGTGTTTTTCTTCTTGATCCAAATTCTTTGGGACTCTCTGAGCATCCTGAACTTGCAAGTCTAGTTCCTTCACCAGACTGGGGAAGTTTTCCTTCATTATTTCTTCAATTATGTTTTCAATTTCTTGCTTTACCTCTTCTCCTTCTGGCACCCCTATGATTCAGATGTTGGAACATTTAAAATGGTCTCTGAGGTTCTGAGGCCTCTCCTTAGTTTTTGTTTCTTCATTCTGTTCTAGTTGGATGTTTGTTTCTTCCTTTGTTCCAAATCTTTTATTTTAGTCCCGGTTTCCTTCCCTTCACTGTTGTTTCCCTATTTATTTTCCTTTATTTCACTTGGTACAGCCTTCACTTCTTCCTTTATTTTGTGGCCCTACTCAGTCATCTCTCTAAGCATCCTGATTAACAGTGTATTGAACTCTGCATCTGATAGGTTGGCTATCTCCTCATTGCTTAGTTCTTTTCTGGAGTTTTGATCTGTTCTTTCATTTGGACCATGTTTCCTTGCCTCGGCTGGCCTGTTACATTGTAAGGGGCAAAACCTTAGGCATTCGGCAGGGTGGAGCAAGCCACTTTGCTGCCTTGTGGTGCTGCATGTGGAGGTGGGGTCAGAGAGGAAATAATGTGGCTTGCTTGGCTCTCACCCCGCATTCAGTCAGTTCTGCCACTATCCACAAAGGAATTGCATCTTTCTGGTATTCATTCTAGGTGGGTGGGTTTGTGTACATTTAGGATCTTGTGGAGCCCCTCCAGAGAACTCTCTCCTGTGAGATAGGGAGTTTCTCCTACCACTTTAATGTCCAAGATGTTTACAGTCAGAGGTTCTCAGGCTTTATTTTGCTTGCACTGGAACCCTGCATTGTGTGGTCTGTCTCTCTCTCCAGTTGTTTCTCCCAGTTTATTCACGTGCAAATATGGAACCACTTGGTCTTCCAGGTACCATCTCATCCACCCGGTCCAACAGCTGTTGCTTGGCGGAGCACCCTCTCCACCCTGTCTACCCATCTCCACCCCTCCTACCAATCTGGATGAATGTTTCCTCTTTAACTCCTTAGTTGTTGGACTGCCACACAGTTCGATTTTATGGCAGTGCTGGTTGTTTTTTTTATTTTAAATTGGTTGTTATCCTTCTCTTGGCTGTGTGAGGAAACAAAACCTATCTACCTATGCCTCCATCTTGGCTGGAAGCCTAGTATTTTATTTCAAATCTTATAGGTTAATCTCTCCCATCACTACATTTTGCCTTTCTCCTGCCTTGCTTATTTGAGTTTGGAACTTTATTTTCTCCCCTCTCTTAGCCTGGATTCTATTCCTTATTCTTACTGGTTCTCCTCCCTCTATCCCCTCAAAATCGTTTTCCATACTGTAGGCATTTCATACTCTCTTTCTCTTTCCTTTAATATTCTTACTCTCCTTTACTTTTATTAATATTGGCTCATATGTCATTGTTATTGACCCTATCATGGTTTTTCTTCAATTTTTGTTCCTATTGGTTTACTATTTTTTATTTTATTTTTTAAGTTTTATTTCAGGCCTCCTATTATGCTCTTTATTTTTTTACTCTATTTTGCCATCACCCTTCCCTCTTTTACCTATGTTTTAAATTCTATTTTCTCCCTTCCTTCACCTTTTTTCTATTGCCTATTATTATTATTTCTCCTCCCTCTTCCCTCTCAAAATCATTTTTCTCTCCTTTAGTCATCTCATATTCCTTTTTCCTATCTTACAATGTTCTTAATCTCTTTCCACCTTTATCAATTTTGCTCAGTTGCTGTTGGTATTGCTGGTATGGCAGGGAGGAATTTTTGCTGGTGTGCTGTTGGTTTTCTAGGTAGTTTTACTTTCTTCTGCCAGCACTTGTACAACAGCATACAAGATGTGGAGGGTAGTGTGGTTCTCAGTCAGCTAGCCAGAGGGGAAAACTGCCCAGTGAATCAGCCATCAATAATCTAAGCCCACCCTGGCTGGTGTGACCATGGATTGAGCGCTGGCCTGTGGACCAAAGAGTAGCTGGTTCAATTACCGGTCAGGGCACATGCTTAGGTTGCAGGCCCAGTCCCTAGTTGGGGGCATGCGAGAGGCAACCAATTGAAGTTTTTCTCCCTCTCTTTCTCTCTCCTTTTCTCTCTCTTAAAAGAATAAATAAAATCTTAAAAAAAAATCAGAGCCCAACTACCACAACACAGCCCACATAAACTGAATTAATGGGCATCCTTAGAGCATCCAGATCAGGAGATCAAAGAGACTGCACCACTGAGTCCCACAGAACCACTAGCACAGAAGGCCACACCACAAAGACAGACAGTCAATGCAGAGCATTCTGAGATTCAGAAATAAACAACAAAAAAAGCTGCCTAAATGGGGATACAAAGAAACAACCCCCAATCAAAAGGAAAGGAGGGATACCCAGAAAAACAGCTGTTTAAATGTGAGTCAAGCAATCTATCAGATATAGAGTTCAAAACAATGATTATAGGGATGTTCAAGGAACTCAGTGAGAACTACAAGGAACTTTATGGGAACTGTAAGAAACTTAGTGGGGACTACAGCAGCATGAAACAAGACATAAAAGCTATGAATAAGAACCAGGAGGAAATGAAGAATACAATATCAGAAATGAAGAATACACTAGAAGGAATTAGAAGCAGGCTAGATGAAGCAGAGGAATGAATCGGTGAGCTGAAAGACAAGGTAGAAAAGAAAACCTACGTAGTCAGAGGAACAAAATAAAAGAAAGAGAGCTTGAGGGAGCTTCAGGACAACATGAAATGTGATGACAGTTGCATCATAGGAATATCAGAAGGAGAAGAAAAAGGGCAAGGGATGGAAAACTTGTTGGGAAAAATAATGACAGAAAATGGCCCTCACTTGGTGAGAAAAAAAGTCATGTAAGTTCAGAAAGCACAGAGGATCCCAATTAAGATGAACCCAAAGAGACCCACTCCAAGACACATCATAATTAAAATGGTAAAATTTAAAGACAAAGAGAGAATCTTAAAGATAGGAAGGGAGAAACAGCCAGTAACATACAAGGGAGCTCAGATAGGGCTATCAGCTGATTTCTTAACAGAAAAACTACAAGTCAGAAGGGAGTGTCACAAAATATTCCAAGTAAGAAAAAGTAAGGACCTTCAACCAAGACTACTCTATCCAGCAAGGCTCTCATTTAAAATGGAAGGTGAAATAAAGAGGCTCCCAGACAAACGAAGACTAAAAGAGTATACCTCCACCAAGCCAGCACTGCAGGAGATGCAAAAGGGGCTGCTTTAATAAGAAGAAAGAGAGAGGGACATAGGTACAAATGGGAAAATGGCAATAATAACCATTGATGTAAATGGATTAAATGCTCCAATCAAAAGGCATAGGGCAGCTGAATGGATAAGAAAACAAGACTGGCATATATGCCATCCACAAGAGACCCACCCAAGATCAAAAGATCTACACAGCCTGAAAATTAAGAGGTAGAAAAAAATATTCTAAGCCAATGTACATGGAAAAAAACTTGGGATAGCAATACTTACATCAGACAAAATAGACTTTAAAACAAAGGTCATAACAAGAGACAAAGGTCACTACATTATACTTAAGGGAGTAGTTGAACAAGAGGATAAAACCCTTGTAAACATATATGTCCCCAACATAGGAGCACCTGTATACACAAGGGATTCCTTGGAGGACCCTTAGACAGAGAGTGACAGAAATATCATCATCAGGGATTTTAACATGCCAATGTCATCAATGGATATATCTTACAAAGAATCAACAAGGATATTGTGACATTGAACAACACTCTGGATCAAATGTACCTAATTGATACTTATAGGACATTTCAGCCCAAAGAAGCAAAGTATACATTCTTTTCAAACACACATGGATCATTTTCAAAGGTAGACCACATGGTAGGAAAGAAAATGAGCCTTAACAACTTCAAGAAAATTGAAATCATATGAAGCATCTTCTCGGGTCACAGTGTCCTGAAACTAGAAACCAACCTCAGGAAAAAATCTCAAAAACATTCAAATATATGGAGACTGAATAATGCATTATTAAATATTGAATGGGTTGACAATGAGATCAAGAAACAAATCAGAAAGTATCTGGAAACAAATGAACACACAACAACCAAAAACCTATAGGACATAGTGAAAGCAGTCCTGAGAGGGAAGTTCATAGCAATACCAGTCTGCCTAAAGAACATAGAAAAATCACATAAACAGCCTAACCCTGTATCTAACAGGAGAGGAATTGCAACAAACAAAGCCCAGAGTGAGTAGGAGAAAGGAAATAATCAAAATCAGAGAAGAATTAAATGACTAAGAGACTAAAAAAAAAAAAATCCAAAGAATCAATGAATCCAGGAGATTGTTCTTTGAAAAGATAAACAAAGTTGAGCACTGCCTGGTGTGGTTCAGTAGATTGAGTGCTGGCTTGTGAGCCAAAGGGTCACTGATTCGATTCCCAGTCAGGGCACATACCTGATTATGGGCCAGGTCCCCAACAAGGGACACGTGAGAGGCAACCACACACTGATGTTTCTCTCCCTCTCTTCCCCTCTCTAAAATAGATAAATAAAAATCTTTTATTTTATTTTTTAAATTAATTTATTTTTTAAAAGATTTCATTTATTTACTTTTAGAGAGAAGAGAAAGAGTAAGAGAGGGAGAGGAACATCAATGTGTGGTTGCCTCTCACGTGGCCCCCACTGGGGACCTGGCCCGCAACCCAGGCATGTGCCCTGACTTGGAATTGAACCGGCAGCACTTTGGTTTGCACTCTGTGCTCAACCGACTGAGCTACACCAGCCAGGGCACAAATAAATAAAATCTTTAAAAAGAAATTGACAAACCCTTAACCAAACTCATCAAGACAAAAAGAGAGGGGACTCTAATAAATAAAATCAGAAACAAAATAGGAGTAGTAAAAACCAATACAACAGAAATTCAAGGGGTTGTAAGAAATTACTCTGAACAAATATATGCCAAGAAACTGGATAACCTAGTTGAAATGGACAAATTTCTAGAAATGTACACTCTCCCAAAACTGAATCAGTAAGAAGCAGAAAGTCTGAACAGACTGATAACAACCAGCAAAATTGAAGCTGTAATAAAAAAATTCCTGGCACACAAAAGCCCTGGACATGATGACTTCATGGGTGAATTTTACCAAGTATTTAAAGAAAAACTAACACCTAACTTTCTTAAATTATTGCAAAAAAATTCAAAAGGAAGAAAGACTCCCAAACTGTTTTCATGAGGCCAGTATCATCCTAAATCCAAAATCAGGTAAAGACACAACAAAAAAAAGAAAATTATAGGCCAATATCCCTGATAAGCATAGATGCTAAAATCTTCAAAAAGTATTGGCAATCTGGATCCATTACATTAAACAGATCATACAGCACAATCAAGTGGGATTTATCCCAGGTATGCAAGGATGGTATAATATTCACAAGTTGATAAATGTAATACATCACAAAACCAAGTGAAAGACAAAAATCACATGATCATATCCATAGATGCTAAAAAGCATTTGACAAATCCAGCACCTATTTATAATAAAAGCACTCAGCAAAGTGGGAAAAGAGAGAGCATATCTAAACATAATAAACTCCATATACAAGAAACCTACTGCCAAGATCATATTCAATGGGCAAAAATTTAAAGCATTTCCCTTAAGATCAGTAACAACACAATGTTGTCCGTTTTCACCAGTCTGATTCTACATATTACTGGGAAGTTCTAGCCACAGCAATTACACAAGAAAAAGAAATAAAAGGCATCCAAATTGGAAAGGAGAAAGTAAAACTGTCATTATTTACAGATGACATGATAGTGTACACAGAAAACCCTATAGTCTCCACCAAAAAAAAAAAAGCCCCTCAATCTAATAAGTGAATTTGGCAATGTAACAGGATACAAAGTCAATATTCAGAAATCAATGGCATTCTTCTACACCAACAATGAAGTATCAGAAAGAGAAACTAAAAAAAAATACCATTCACTATATCAACAAGAAAAATAAAATACCTAGGAATAACTTAACTAAGGATATAAATAACCTGTACTCAGAAAACTATAGAACACTGAAAAAGAAATTGAGAAAGATACAAATAAATGGAAGCATATACCATGTTCATGGATTGGAAGAATTAACATCATGAAAATGTGCATACTGCCCAAGCCATCTATAGATTCAACACAATTCCTATTAAAATACCAATGACATATTTCACAAGTCTAGAACAGATATTCCAAAAATTTATAGAACACCAGAAGACCCCAAATAGCCTCAGCAATCCTGACAAAGAACACAAAGTTGGAGGGATCACAATGCCTGATATTAAACTATGCCACAAAGCCACAGTAAGTCTGGAACTGTCATAAGAACAGACGCATAGATCAAAGGAACAGAATACAGAGCCCAGAAAAACATCCATGTCTCTATGGTCAATTAATATTCAACAAAGGGGGCATGAACACACAGTAGAGTAAAAACAGTCTGTTCAATAAATGGTGTTGGGAGAACTGGACTGGTACACACACACAAAATGGAACTACTCCATCAACTTAACACCATACACCAGAATAAATAAAAAATTGATTGATAAAGAACTTAAATATAAGTCAATATACCATAAAAGTCCTAGCAGAAAACATAGGCAGTAAAATTTCAGACATGCCACGTAGTAATTCTTTTGCCAATGTGTCTCTTAGGGTAAGGGAAGTAAAGGAAAAAAATAAACAAATGCGGCTACATCAAATTAAAAGTTTCTGTACAGGTACAGAAACAATTGTCAAAATGAAAAGAGAACTGACTGTATGGGAGAACATATTTGCCAGTGATACATCAGACAAGGTTTTAAGCTCCAAAAATATATAAAGAATGCATATGACTCAACACCAGAAAGACATACAACCCAATTAAAAAATGGGCATAGAATCTGAATGGACACTTCTCCAAGGAAGACACAAACATGCCCCACAAACAATGAAAAAATGCTCAGTATCACTAGCCATTAGAGAGATGCAAATTAAAATCACAACGAGATATCACCTCACACCTGTCAGCATGGCTATCATTAATAAATCAACAAACAAGTGCAGGCAAGAATGTGGAGAAAGGGAAACCTTCATGCACTGTTGGTGGGAATACGGATCGGTGCTGCCACTGTGGAAAACAGCATTGAATTTCCTCAAAAAATTAAAAACGGGACTGCCTTTTGACCCAGCAATTCCACTGCTGGGAATATACTCTTAAGATTCACCAATTCAAAAGAACTGAAGCACCCCTATGTTCATAGCACTGCCATGTACAATAATCAAGTGCTGGAAACAGCCTAAGTGCCCACCAATAAGTGAGTGGATAAAACAACCATGGTACATTTATAGAATGAAATACTAACAACAGAAAGAAAGAAGGAACTCCTACCTTTTGCGACAGCATGGATGGAAATGGAGAATAGTATGCTAAGTGAAATAAGCCTGTCAGTGAAAGACAAATGCCATATGATCACACCTATAAGAATCTAATGAGCAAAATAAACTAATGAGCAGAATAGAACCAGAGGCATGGAAACATGGAACAGACTGGAGGGGAAGGAGGAGGGGGTTAGTTAACAGGGGAAATAAGGGGAAGGGGCTAGTCAAAGAACATATATGAATGAACCAGGGACATGGACAAGAGTGTGGGGATTGACTGTGGGAGCCAATCAGGGGATGCCCTAATGGGCTGGGCAGGGGAGGACAAAGGGGGGAAAACTGGAAAAACTAATATAATAACAATATTTTTTAAAATTAGAACAAAAAACAACTATTAAATAAAGCCAGAGTCTAGACATAAAAAAAAAGAAACTTTAAATTATTGACAGGTGACACACTGTAAAATTTATAATTAAATTAAAGAGCACATTCTTGGAGAACAAATGTTTCAAAGAAGAAATCTGGAGAAAAAAAATGGTTAGATAAATGAATATAGAACATAAAATTATGAGAAGCATCAAAAGCAATTCAAAGAAGGAACTTTATATTAATACCAACATTAAAAATATATATATCTAAGGCCCAATATAGTTCAGTAGTCTAGAGTGTCCCTATATGCCAAGGTTACTATCCAGTTTGTGTCAGGACACATGCAAGAATTGACCAATAAATATATAAGTCAATGAAATAACAAATTAATGTTTCTCTTTCTCTTTTTCTCAATAAATATATATATGTAAAGACCCTAAATTTACACCTCTATGAACTACATAAAGAAAGGTAGCCCAATTAAGAGAAAAAAGAAATAATAGAACTTCTATCCAAGATGGAGGCGTAGGTAGATACACTTTGCCTCTTTAAACAACCAAAAAAGGACAAAAACAAATTTAAAGCCAGAAAATAACCACAGCTGCCAGAAAATCAAACTGCATGGAAGTCCAACAACCAACCGAGTTAAAGAAGAAACAGTCATCCAGACTGGTAGGAGGGGGGAGAGGGGAAGCAGGGGTGGAGAGGACTCTTGGCACGGCCACAGCTGGATGACTGGGGCGGAAAGATGATGGCCGGCAGACCCGGCAGTCCCACATTGGCTTGCAGATAAAGCAGGACAAACAGCTGGGCAGTGATACCCCACAACCCAGGGTTCCAGAGCAGGGAAATAAAGCCTCAGAACCTCTGACTGTAAAAACCTGTGGGTTTTGGGATGGTGGGTAAAACTCCCACCCTCGCAGGAGAGTTCATTGGAGAGACCCACTGGGTCCTGGAATGTACACAAACCCAGCCACCCGGGAATCAGCACCAGAAGGGCTCAATTTGCTTGTGGGTAGTGGGGGAAGTGACTGAAAGCCAGCAGGGAGCTGAGCAAGCAGCACTGTTCCCTCTCAGACCCCTCCCCCACATACAGCATCCCAATGCAGCCACGTGGGTTGCCCCACCCTGGCAAATACCTACGCCTCTACCCCTTACAACCCAACAGGTGAGCCAAGGCAAAGAAAAATGACCCCCATGAAAGAGCAGATCAAAGCTCCAAAAATAGAACTGAATGATGAAGAGATAGCCAACCTATCAGATGCAAGAGTTCAAAACACTGGTCATCAGGATGCTCACAGAAATGCTTGAGTATGGTCACAAAATGGAGGGAGAAGTGAAGGCTATGCAAAGAGAAATAAAGGAAAACGCACAGGGAACCAACAGTGACGGGAAGGAAACTCGG
>PVIA01017617.1:0-15187 GCA_004024845.1 Tonatia bakeri
TTATGCCACAGGCTGTCACACAAGTGGGGACAGCTGAGTCATGGGCAGTCCCGCGGGTCGGAAACTGGCCTGACCCTTTCAAGTCCCTATCAAGTGGAGCAACAGCTTCGTGACACGGTGCCCTGGGTGGAGCCCCTCATTCCACTCTCAAGCCCATCAGGTGGGCATTACTAATACCTGGCTCACAGTCCGAGGCTCCAATTGGTTCTACCCGATTGGCCTGGCCACCAATCATCCTCTCGCCTCTCAGATCAGGGGTCTCCTGTTTGCCCCAACCTGGCCACCGGCCCCTGCCTTGAGATGCATGCCTGCAATCCGCACCCCAGCACCCCCAAAAGGTCCAGCTCCCCAGGACTCTATAAAGCCCGGGGCCGGTTCCGGCCACACCCTGTGGCCGTGCTGAGGCCCTCATCAACAGCCAGGCAGCTTCTCCTGGTCCGGGGCATAAACCAGCGTCGTCTGGTTGGAGTGCCTCCCGTGCGTTCCCCTGGGCAGGGACCCCGCTTCGTAATGGAATTAGGACTTGCCACGTACTGCTTTAAAAAGCAGGTAGACGCGCCTGTTTCATCTGGTCTTCACAACGCCCTACGATTGGAATTTAATTTTCTCCATTTACGGATGAAGAACGGAGATCAGAACAGTGTCACTGGCCACACGCAGCCGTCGTGAGGCTACACCTGCGGGTACACACAGGGCAGCTGTAAGGACCCCCCCGCCCCCAGGGTGCGCGGACTTCGAGCCTGCGCAGCAACCGGTGCGCGGAGGCAATGCGCACGCGCGGTCGCGCCTCCTCTGAGACGCTCGGACTACAGCCCCCAGGATGCACCGGGCCAGGCGACCTTGCAGAGACCTTTTCAAACCGGCCAATAGCAGCCCGCGCCGCGCTCGCCGCTCCGAGTTTAAATCTAGGGCGGAGGCGGGTCGGCCGGGGAGCAGCGGCGGGTACGGAGCAGGGGCCTCTGGTGGGCTTGGGCCGGGGGCGGCGCGGTCCCCTCGCGTGTTCCGAGCCCACAGCAGCCCGGCCGAGAGCTGGGAATTCCGTTGCCGCCGTCCGGGGCGTTGCGCCCTGGCTCGGACCAGCGCCACCCCCGAGCTTGCGATCTGCAGGCGCGCGGCCCCGGGGGGTGCGTCGCGTCCCTGTCGGTGCTGCTGCGGTTCACGCTGCTGGGCATCCCCGGTGTTCAGGAACCGGGGGACCTGGGCTCTGACCCCAGCTCACCGCCGGTCCCTCCTCCCCGCAGGAACTCAGAGCGCTGGGCATGGAAGGCGGAGACAGCAACGACGTGCCTCCAGCCCACCGGGCGGGCGAAGCGGAGGTGGAGGGTCCCAGGAAGGATGGTATGTCCCCGTCACTGCGGCGCTGTGGTTCAGGGAGCCCAGTGAAGATGTCGGTCCACTTCATCCTTCCGGGAGCGCCTGCCTATGTATTCCGTGCTCGCCCTGTGCTCCGCACCCAAGGGACTCATGGTTTGCGCGCGTCTGTCTGCAGGGAGTTTGCCTGCGTCTGCCTCCTTTATCGTTAGCTTTCCCCACCCGCCTGGACGCCCAGATTCATGTTCAGTCCCAAAAGGGATTCTCTCTGCTTTTATTTGCTGCCCTAATGCCAGGGCCCAGACCACCACCTGGCGCTTCACTCGGATGGTCTGTGGGATGGAACCTGATGTTTTCCTCCTGTTTGTGGCTGGTTTAGGATCTTCGCCACCGCCTCAGTGAGGGAGCCTGCCTGTCACTCGGCTGTCTTGTTCCGTCCCAGTCAGGTGTGAGTGTCTGGTTTCCAGTACAGCCTCACGGGAAGAATTAGGGGCCATGCCCTTTATTGGTTAAAGCATTTTGACACCCTTTCACCCTTTGCTCCTCAACACCCGTGCGAGGCGGGTAGACTGGGTATCCAGGCGTCCTGAACACCTCCATTTTGCAGAAACTATTCTAGAGATGTGCGTTGACAAAGCCGTCATCGGTTCTTCGTCGTGCACAGGAAGGTGTTTGCATCTGCTCACCCCTTTCCTTCCTGGCGTGTCCTTTCCAAACACCAGCCCCTCCCACGTGTGGGCTGAATCCCCCCACTGCTTCTCTTGAGGGCGTCAGCCCTCCCTCACCCTCCCTTGGCGTCCTTGCTTTTGCCTGTCCAAAGCCTCCCACCCGTCCTTGACCCACCCTGTTATCTCGCCTGTCCCGCACCCTCTCCATTGCAGTGTGCCTCGTTCAGAGCCAGACTTTGAGAGCGTTCTCTGCTTGCTCTGCTAGTGTCTGGAACCCGACCGGCCCCTCCTGCCCTCGCCCCCCTCCCGCTGCAATCCTCAGTCACCGGCGGCATCTTTGTCGGCTTCCAAGGCATCTTGATTTTTTGCCCCTGCCTCCGTGTCTGGTGTTTCTCCGTCTCTCTCCGGAGGCCTCCTCCTCTGCCATCTTCTGAAGCTGATCTTCCCCAGGGCTGGGTCCAGTGTCTCTGGGCTTCCATGGGGGCTCTCTGGTGTCCCCGGGGCGTTAAACTGCATCCCCCTCCAGCGATGCCTGCGTTCGGCCACACAGCCTCTCTGCTGAGCTCTGGTTGGGTGCGCACGCCTGCCTGTTTGGCACTCCGGCCTCAGTGCGTCCCACCCAGTCTGGCCCGTCCTTTGTCTTCCTCATGTGAGTAAGTGTCCCCTCCAGTCCCCCAGCCCAAGTCGAGAAGCCCCACACTCTTCAGCCCTCAGTTCCTGTCGCTTCAGCCATCAGAGCACACTTCGGGTCCATTGGCCTCTTTCTGGCTCCACGCAGGTGCCACCACCTCGGTCTCTGCCGCGTCAGCTCGCCTCTGTCTTGTGTATTTTGCATTTGTCCTGCCTGTGCATTTGTCATTGTCACAGCCCCTGTCTGCTTCCTTTGTGACTCGCTCCGCGCAGCAGCGGGTGACCGAAACCACGGGCCAGGCCACACTGCTTGTCTGCTTCAGACCCCGCAGTAGCTTCCCGCTGGGTGGAAGGAAAGCTCCTTCCCAGGCCTGCCAACCTCCGGGGTCTGGCCGCCCTGTGTGTCCGCCTACTCCAGCTGCTTCGGCCCCTGACCAGTTAGTTCCTTCACTCGGGTTCCCCTTGGACAGTGCCTCCTGAGACCAGCACCACGTTCTCTGTCTGCGGGGGGGTGGGGGGGCCGGGGGGCAGGGACCTGCAGCAGAAGGGGGCACACCTTCGCAGGTCGAGGCCCCTGGGAGCCAGTGGCGGAGCCCGTAGGAGGAGGAGGCTTTTCCCCGACCCCTGGTCTGGGGTCCCTTTTCCGTACCAGATCGTTGGAGGTCGCCAGCGGCGACCTATACATGTGACTTCCTGGGTTCAGACGTGTAACAAGTGAGGTGCCTGCCTGTCTCTCGTTTTTGTCCCTCAGCCACCCAGGTGCCCCTCCGAAGTCCAGCAGTTCCATGGGTGCCTGGGCCTTCTTCCAGGTCTAGTCTGCGCAAGTGCGAACCTGTGTGTGTGTGTGTGTGTGTCTGTGTCTGAGGCCAGTCCATTCCCCGCTTCTGAGACAGTCCCGCCTCGTGGCAGGCGCCGCCCGGCCCCGCGTCTCCGACGGCCGTGCCACGAGTATCTTGTGGCTCTCATGTGGCTCTCGTGCCGCAGCGCACGAAGTGCTGCCGTTCCTTTGGGTGCCCGAGCGTGTCCCGTCGTGGGGCTGCACTGTGCTGTCCCCTCTGCGTGGGTGGGCGTTCATTCTGTGTCCCGTGCCCGGCCGCTACAAATGCCACTCTACAGATGACATTGTGAGTGCCGGCTCGCTGGGCCGGGGACGCGGGCACTGGTTTGGGGGCAGCTGCCGCCCGCTGGCCCTCGGTGCACCCGTGCCGATCGGCGCCCTCTCTCCCCACAGCCTTGCCCACGCTTTGTCTGACTTTGATTCTTAACAATCTGAGGGGTGAAAAGTGGAGTCTCAGGTTGTTTGTTTGTCGTCCCCCTATTTCTGAGTGAGGCTGAGCTTCTTGGCACAGGTTTAGGAACACTCCAGTCCTTTTTCCACGGACTTCGCCTCTCCGCGTGCTTTGTCCAGCCTCCCGTGGCCGGGTTACATGTTTCCCTGGCGCTTTGCAGGCACCGTTCGTGAGTCAGTCCTCCGTGGGGCGAGCTGCAGGCCTGCTTGTCCCTGTTCACCGTTTCCGTTGACTTCGTTCGGGGCGGTTTTTGCCAGGCAGAGATCGAAAACGGTTTTGTATATTGGACCATCCACCTTTCCTTTTATGGTTTCTGGTCACTGTCCTAGACCTCCACACTCCAGCTTATAAAACAGTTTTCTCATGGTTTATTGTTCTTTTAGGGTTTTTAAAAATACTTATTTTATTTTTAGAGATTTTATTTATTTTTAGAGAGAGGGGGAGGGAGAGAGAAAGGGAAACACTGATGTGTGGTTGCCTCTTGTGCGCCCCCTACTGGGGACCTGGCCTCCATGCAGGCATGTAACCTCACGGGGAATTGAACCCATAACCCTCTGGTTCACAGGCTGGCACTCAATCCACTGAGCCATGCCAGCCAGGGCTAGGGTTTGTTTGTTAGTTAGTTTGTTTAATTATGTCAAATATTGAATTTGTTTCTGAAAGGGGGACAGATATTTTGTGGTTTGTAAGCAGGGACCTTATCTCTAGGGAGCCGAGGCAGGCGGCCTTTGGAAAGTGTGCGTCCCCAAGAATGGCCTAGCTGGCCTCAAGCAGCCACTCGGACGACAGGGCGAGTGTGTCTTAGACCCCGTCTGTACGAGCAGCACTCAGGCGTGCAGAGGGGCGCGGCCAACCTGGAGTGGCTGGCGCTGTTTTAACCAGAACAAGAACGCAAGACCACCCGGAGCCCTGTGAGCCCCGGAGCCGAGTAACGGGAAGTCTCTCTCCGGGGAGTGGGATGCCACAGCGGCAGTGGGTCCCGTGTGTCGGCCGCGGCCCTAAAGTGACGGCAGACTCTCCCCCCAGGTGACGTCCTTCTGGCCAACGAGAAATTCGACTTTGACCTCTCCTGGTCTTCTCTCAGGTAAAGGGACGAGTTTTCTCCCCCTTCCTTGGGCGTGACCGCCTCCAGCCAGACCTCCCACTTCAGCGCCAGTGGGCGCGCCACTAACGACCCCCTTCCTTTGACACAGCGCCAGTGAGGACGACGAGGTCTTCTTCGGGCCCGTCGGGCACAGGGAGCGGTGCGTCGCCGCCCGGCTGGAGCGGAGCAGCCCGAGCCCCGGGGCTGGTCACTTCTGCTGGAGCCCCCTTTTGGGGGAGAAGTTCCGGGAGGTGTCCAAGGAGGCTCACCTCCTGGCCTTCCAGATCGCAAGCGGCAGCAGGAGCCAGGCGGCCCACGCTGCGGGGCCCGAGTGCGGCGAGAGCTTCATTCAGGACCCCGAGTTAAAGACCAGCCTGTTTGAGAAAGAAAGCAGAAGCAGGAGAAGCCCTGGCTCGCTCAAGAGGGAGACATACTGCCTGTCGGACGGCCCCCTGAGCGGGCCGCGGCTGTCGGGCGTCCAGCCCGCCTCGGGCGTGGGTCCCGGGAGCGCCTCGGCCCGGGCCCAGCTCACCCGGACACGGGGGCCCCCACCCCCTCCCTGTCCCTCTCTGCCCCTGGACCCCAGTCCTGTCCGCCCTCCGAGCCAGGCAGCGACTCAGAAAAGGGTCGTCAGCCGACTGCCGCCGCCCCGAGCGTCTGTCAGAGGGAAGAGCTCGCACTTGGCCGTGGAGAAGGCAGCCGCAGCCACGCAGCAGCTGCTGGTCTGGGAACAAGAGGGGACCCTGGCTCCTCGGCCTTCGTGGGTCAGCCCTGTAGTGGGGACCTTCCTGGGGAGGACCGTGGAGGCGTGGCCGCCACATGGGCTCGTGGTGGTGGGGGCGGGCTTCGGGTGGATGTGGGCGATGCCTCCTCCTAAGTTCTGGTTGAAATCGTTTCTTTGGTTTTGTCACAAGGCTGTGCAGGGGGGTTGCGTTTGCATTACCAACCAACTTCCGAAAGTTGTCCCTTCTGGAGTAGCCGCTTGTGGTCCTCCTCAATGGTGACGAAGTTTAGGTGCTTTCCCCGCAGGCAGCAAGCAAGGAGCTGGCCTGGGGAGTGGCAGTGGGCAGGAGTCCCTCTGGGGCTCGGTCAGCCATCTCCGGGAAGCTGGGGTCCTGGGGGCTGGAGGGGAGGGCACAGGGTGGCGGGAGTGGGGGGTCAGGTGCAGGCTGCTTCCAGGTGCAGCCTGGCTGTGCGCCCAGGGCGGGCAGGGAGCGAGCGAGGGAGGGAGGCAGCTTGTATTCTGGAGGAGCCGGCTGCAGCCCGCCCTGCGCCTTTCCCCACGCTGACCTACTCTGCGCCTGTCCCATGGGTCACAGAGCAGTGACTCTTGGTGGGGCTGTTAGCGGTTTGGTCAATGCAGACGCCCGCCCAGGGCCTAGACGGCCCCTTTTCCCTCCACAAAAAGCCCTGAACCACACGCCCCCCCATCAGGACCCGGGACTGCGCCGCCGAAGGCCCCCCTGCCTGCAGTGCGGGCAGAGCCTGCGGAGCCGGGCCCCCGCGCGGACCACGAGGCGGGCCAGGCTTCCCTCATGTGGAGACCGCTAGCACGCGCATCTCTAAGCTGACGTGTCTAGAGTGAGGCTGACGTGTGTCTTGTGTGAAGTTGGCTCAGGGCAAGGAGGTTGCCTTATAACTTGGCCTCTTCTGGGGCCTCTCCCCTCCTAGCAGTGACCCGGTGCCGGACAGCGGGGGTTTGGGCCAGCGAGGTGCTGGCGCTGCAGCTGAGCCGTGGGTGGAGCTCACGTGGGCACCCGCCCCGCACACACGTTTCTGGGACACGTCGTCCACCCCCTGGTGACGCACCAGCACCCTCCTCCGTGAGCGCGGCCTCCAGAAACGCCCAACCACGTGGTGGACTGTTCAGAAGTGTGGGGGTGTGCGGTGTGTCCAAGAGAACCGGGGCCTCTGACCCCACGAGAGCCGTGTGCCGTGTCCACAGCAGCGTTCCTCCCGGTGACCGATGAGCCCGGACGTCCAGTGGCCGGCGGGCAGGCCAGTGAAACGAGGCCTGTCCACGAGTGGGGCATGTGGTGCTGAAACAGTGTGACGCACATGGTGACTCAGGGGCCTGGGCAGCGTGTGGCTCAGGGAAGGGGCTAGTCACAAAGGTCCCCAACTGAGGGGTCCCCTTTACGTGAAGTGACCGTAATAGGCAAATGGGGGAGCCAATCAGGGGCCTTGGCTGGGGCGTGGCTGCTTCTGGCGGTGAGCATGTTTCTGGGTCACAGATGTGCCCTACGATTGGACTGCAGTGGCCGTGGCATTGCACAAGGCGTGCACACCACCAGAGGGGCGCCGAGACGGTGACCTCTGGGGTCGGGGTGTCTCGGTGTTCAAGGTGACGTGAAGGACGGAGGTACAGCCTCGTCCCCACAGCTTTCCGAGCGTCTCGCACCTCTGCCAGCTGGGTTATTTGGAGCGGGCTGCGCCCCGAGCGCGCCCTGGTCGCTGGTCCGGGGATTTGGGACTTGTTTGGCTCCGTGGGCGAAAGGAAACCAGCTCTGGGTGCCAGCCGGGGTGGGGGGAGGGGTTTGTTGCCGCCAAGCGGCTCTGCTGGGGGAGGGGACGACCGGGTCGTGAGTGACCCTCCGCACAGCGTGAGAACTCTGTGGGGCTCTGACCGGCGCCTCGGTGGCCTCTGAGACAGCAGTCCCCGAGGAGGGGTACTCGCCCGCCCTGGAGGGTCCGTCTGCGGCACAGAGCCAGTCTGTCCTGCGGGGATGGCACCGGGTGTTAATGAAGCCACGTAGTGAGTCCCCCGTCGCTCTCGTCCGTGGAGATTTGGTGGAGGAGGAGACCCGCTGGGCACCTCGGTCTCGGCGGCGGGTGAAGGGGCCCGTGTGGCCCTGGGGAGCTGGCGTGGGCAGCTGCTCTAAGGAGGAGCCTTCGTGTGTCCGTACATGGTATGGACCAGACGGCTCTCACCCTGATTTAATATTTTCAGTCCGAGAGGGAGACACCGGCGAGTCCTGCCGGCATGAAAACCCCGGCTGAGAAGGAATCCCAGGGAGACAGGCCCCCTGACACGCCCAGTGCTGCCCAGGACGTCACCGGCATGCCAGCCTGCGGAGGCCCCCTGGGCCCTGGCAAGCGAGCGCTCCCTGTGCCCAGCAAGGTGGGTCGGCTCGGCTGTTGCTGGGCTGCGGCTCGTGAGCGGAGGTAGCAGGCTGACAGCTCTGCGCCTGAGGGACGTGACTCTGGGCTGCGGTCAGGTCAGGGAGGCTGGTGATGCGACCCCGGAGGCAGCTCGGAGAAGCCAGGAGAACGGGCCCGGCGCGCGCTGGGCATCGGCCTCTGCCGCCCAGGGTCACACGGGTGGGGACGCCGACCTCCTGTGTGCGGCGGTGCATCTGTGACGTGGGGGTGCTCCCTGTGGCCGGGCGAGGGCGCGGGATGGCCGTTCTCCAAAACCTCAGCTCCTCCCGAGTGTGGGGACCCGCCGTCTACTTTTCCGTGGCGGCAGCCACGCTGCCGGGCGCTGGGCCCCGGCGCCCGCAGCTCAGTGGACTCCCGGGGCCGCTCACACGGGACTTTGGGGAATGCCACCTGACCTTCTCGGACTCAAGGCGACAGTCACGAAGCTAGGAGGAAGTGTTATAAAACCCTACTTCTGGGGAAATAAGTGTTGGATCGATGATGGAGTTTTCGGTGACCGTGGACGTCTCGTTTCAGGTGGGTCTGAAGAGAACCTCACTGAGATCCCCCGGCTGTGCAGCTGGTCTGGCGAGAAAGCCTGGTGCCCCAAGGACTTTTTCGGGTGGGAGCTCCAGAGCATGCCGGTCCCCCGTGGGGAGCACAGGTAAGGCGGCCAGACCCTCAGGGGAGACTGGCGGGGCGCAGGGGATCCCGGAGCCCCCTCTCATCCATCCTGAGTGTCAGGGAGAGGTGGCAGAAAGCTCCCCAAGGGGTCATGTTCGGGGGTCCTCCTGGCACAGGTAAACCTTACCAGCCAGGGCCGCAGAAAACCGGATCTCACCACCTTGTGGAGAGGGTCAGCTCTGAACCCCTCAGGAGGACCTGGGCGGTGGGCGGGGCTGCTGTCGCTGAGGAAAAGGTGCTGTCGTGTTCCCTGATGAAGCGGAACCCATCTCCAGCGCCGAGGGCCACTCGGTGGCGGCAGTGGGACCGCTGACCCAGCTCGGGGGTGGGGTGACTCCCGGGGAGACGTGAGCACGGTCAGGCTGTGCCCAGAGCCGAGACTTTGGGTCCAGCACCTGTCAGAGCAGATCGGTCCCCACCCAGGTCCACACAGACCGGTGGCACTGTTGACGGTGTCACCCTGGACGACAGGATCGTGGCTCCGTGACCTCTCTGGGGCCGACGCCAAGGCCACTTGAGCAGAGGCTGGCCTGCCGGACGAGGGGAACAAACGAGGACTTAAAAAATCCGAAGACACGTTCTTTAAAAAAAAATAGACTGGTTTTTCCAACCAGAGGAAGAAAGGGGTACTGGTTCGTTCTGTCCGTTTGGCTGACGCCCGTGTGTGCCCCCGCCCACCTGGGGACCAGACCACGCCCTCCGCCTGTCAGGATGGTGCTCCAACCGACTGAGCCACCCGGCCAGGGCAAGGAATGTTTTTTATAAACCACCAGGAGGCCGCCTGAGGCCCCCGCCTTTCGCACCCCCAGTTGCTGTCACGGAAAAGCGGGGAGTGTCCGGGGCCTCGGAGGGACGAGGGTGCCCTCGCCTGCCTCTCGGCGGCCATCTGCAGGGGCCCCTGGAGCCCACCTGGCCCAGCCGCGGTGGCCTGGCTTGTCCCTCGACGGAGGACAGGACACCGTCTGACGGACACGCAGAATGTTGTCCGTGGCGTCACGTGTTTCTCTTACCCAGGAAACCGTCACGGCGGATGGCAGCAGTGTGCCCCACCAGCAAGCAGTGTGAGGGAGACATGGGTGCTAAAGGGGCACCTCTCACGGGTGCTGGTCAAACTTCACACGCTGGGCATCGTGTGAGCCTGAGCCGTAACCAGGCTTCCTGTGGCTCCTCTTCCAGGTAAATCAGGGGGACGTCGGAGCGTCTCAGCAGATGGTTCCCGGCCTCCCTCGGACCCCAGCCAGCCAGGCCCAGCGGGGGCCACTGCGGCCCCGCCGTCCCTGCAGGCGCACCCTGCGGCCATGTGCAGGCAGAGTTGGTGCCGCGGGCGGCCCACGGCGCCCACCACGTCGGCTCTCCCCCAGCCCCAGACGCCGGAGCCGGGGGGTGCAAGGCTGGGCTCCCAGCCCCGTCTGCCCCAGTTTGCTCGGCGGAGTGTGGCCGGGGGTGCCAGACGGGAGTCCTCTCTGTGCTCCGGAGCAAAGGCCGCGCGGGCCCCTGCAAGTCCCTTTAAAGTCCCTGCGTTTCCTGCCGGTGAGTGAGAGGCCGCTGCGGTGGGTTTCAGAGCGGTGGACAGGCTCTACGCAAAGTTAAGTGACGGCCCCTCGGCGTCCCGCCCTCAGAGCGCCTGAGCTGGCTCTGGAGGAGCAGCGTTGCGGGGCGGGGGGGGGGGGCACTCCTTGTCTCACACGCCGTCCACGTGACACGGGCCTTGCCCACGTGTTCTCTCGTGCGGCGTTTGGAGGATGACGGAGTCTGGTGGGGCTTTCCTTGTGTCGTTACGCTAGAGGGTGCTTGAGCTTCTTTGATCTGTGGGCTAATGTTTTTAATCAAGTCTGGCCAAACGTGGCCATTATTTCTTCAAGTATTTTCCTGGCGTCCCTGCATGGCCTGCGACTCTCAGCACGCATGCTGCGGGCTCCCCGGCGTGGGCCTCCGAGGCTCGGCGCTGCCCCTGCAGGCTCTGGTGCCGGGGCCACCACCGTCCCCTGGCCACACGTCTGCTCGCCTGCCAGGGGCTCTGGGCCGCTGCCGGCCTGCACGCTGGTTTCTCCGCTCTGCAGTAGTGTCCCCACGTGGTCCCCACGCCCTGTGTTTCCTTGTGGGTGCGGGACCACCCCGCCAGTGGTCGTTCTAAAGTCTGTTCCTTCTCACCCCGCTGGCCCGGTCGTTTCGGGGTCCGTTCCTAGTGCTTCGTTCTTCCTGGTTGGGGTCGCGTTTTCTGCTTCTCCGTGTGCAGTGGTTTCTTGTCGTCTGCTGGGCATTGTGATTTCACCTGTTTGAGCGTCTGGAGTTTGCCATCTGTACAGAAGTGAGTTTCGCCTCGGCAGGCAGGTAGATTTCTTGTCACCTCCATCCTTGCGAGGCCCTTGTTCAAGCTCCGGTGCACAGTCTCATGTCACCTTTGCTCGGGGGATAGTTCAGCCCTGTGCCGACGGCGGCCTTTCCGGGTCTCTGCTGAGTGCGCTTTGTGTCCCCCAGGTCTCCCGTGGGCCGCGAGGGTGTGAGTGTGTCCCAGCGTGAGCCCGGCCGACCTCGAGGTGCTCCCCGTCTCGGCCGGAGTGCGTGGCTGCTCGCTGGGCCCGGCGAGTGGGTGCAACCGGCACCGCACAGGCCGATGGGGGCGTAGGGCGCTGCGTCCTCTCTGACGCTGTCCAGGCGCCCGGCCGTTCTGAGTAGCTGGCGTTGCTGACGAGTTCGGTGGTCGTGACGGCCATGTGGGGATGCGGGCCTTTCCACTGAGCATCTGGGCGCTGGGCCCTCTGTGAGGCGCGAGGGACGTGAGGACAAGACAGACCCTGCCCCCACGGAACCCACGTTTCCGTAGTAGGCGACATAAAACACGCGTGCTTTCCGGGCATGGGTGTGACGCGGTGGGCGTAGAAAGGTGACGTCACGGTGCCTGGGGTGGGTCGGGGAAGGACGTGGACTGAGGGTCCTTCCCTCAGATCGTCAGTGGGGGCTCCTTGTGGCAGGCGACGCCGAGCAGAGCTCCACACCATGAGAAGGCAGCATGCGTGTCCCTCAGGGTGGGACGTGTGCTGGACGACTCGGGGACCAGCCCGAGGCCCAGGGTGGGGCTGTGGGGCTGTGGGGCTCGGCTGGGCGAGCCGGAGGCGGCCACTGGGCCCGTGGGGAGCCGGTTCGCATGGCGATGCCCCATATTCGGAGACCGAGGAGGTGGCGGTGCGTGCAGTGGAGAGACGGGAAGAAGGGGACACGGGCAAGGGCGGTGGAGGTGGGGTGGGCTTGGTGGGGACCGGGGTTTTGTCTCAGGAATCCCTTCGGAGGGACAGAAGGCGGGTGGGGCGGGGAGGGCAGCCCCGCGGGGACAGTTCTTCTCCGAGAAGGTGCGGACGCTCGGGGCGGGGCAGGTTTGTTCACGGTGGGTGGGGGGGCCCCTGCAGGAGCTCCTGCGGCCAAGGGGGCTCTGGGGCCAGTGCTGCTCCCCGGGGCAGTGGAGACGGCGAGGGGCGGACGGACCGCCTGGTCCCCGGGGACCGACCGCTCTCTTCCTCACCTCAGGTGGACCCCCAGACAGTGCGACGCCCCGGCTCTCTCGGGCACCGAGGCCGCAGTCCTGCACATCGACGGGGAGGTAATGAGCGGCGTGACCCCAGAGACAGGCGAACACTCCTGCTGACAAGCTTCCCGCGGGGGGCCCACGGCCCGGCCCCGTGTGTCTGGCCCTCGCCCCCGTCTCTCGGGCCACTTTTACAGCCACTGCAGTTCACGCAGCCGCAGACCCACCCCACGGTTGGGGGCTGCCTCCAGCCCTGGCCTGGGGCGGCCGTCGGCCAGGCGCCCAGCGGAGCCGCCTGCGGAGCGGTGCGCATGCCCGTCCAGCCTGGACGCTGACCGGTCACACTGGGTGCAGCGCCCGGGGGCGCAGGGCAGTGCGGGGCCCTGGCAGGCAGCTCGGCCTCGCTGTCCAGCCCCTTCCCGGAGTGGTCCTCTGCGTCGGTCCTCGCTCAGGTCTGCTTCAGACTCTGAAGGGCATAGTGACCGTCCTTGACCGGTGGTGACAGGTAGTAGCCACAGCACCCCCAGACCTCCTCGAGCGGTTGGGTGTCCTGGATGCGCGTTACTTAAGAACAGTCACCGACCTGACCCCACCTCGCTCCTTCGCTGGCAGCGAGGCAGGTTCCAACCAGGGAAGCCACGGCAGCACCAGGTCTGGGAGGGGCTGTGTGGCGAGCAGGTGTCGGTCCACAGCCGGCTCCGGTGGCCTTGAGCCTGGGAGTGGGCGAACGGGCAGTGGCCCAGCCAGACGTCGTTGCAGGTCCGGGTGTCCTTGTGGGAAAGTCTGTGACAGCCGGTGACTTAGGTCTCTCCTGAACCTCCTGCGAAGTGTGTTCTCCAGGCAGCGCCTGCAGGGCGGTCACGCCAAGGGGAACCTGCGAGGACAGAGGCGGGGCTGTGGCGAGGAGGGACTGGAGGTGCACGCCGGAGTGGGTGCAGCCCACTCAGCCTCTGCCGGGTGGGACCTCTTCTGTGGGAACTGAGCCCCCGCCACACGTGCGCACTGGCTGAACGAGTGGGCGTGTCTGAGTCACCTGTGCATGAGACCCCAACGTTGTCTTTCCACGGCTGTCCACAGCACTCCAGTGCGGCGTGCCTCAGGGCCAGTCTCCCGGACCCCCATGAGTGTGCGGCGTGTGGCCGCCCCGCTCACACCCGCCAGCCGCCGGCTCTCAGGCCTTCCGGTGTTCACCCCGAGGACCCAGCCCAGGACCCTGGCTTCTCCCCAGCGTGGGTCTGCTCGGCTACTCTCTCCCGAGCCCCGGAAAAGATCTACAGTGAGGTGAGGTGACAGATAGGCTGCCGTAGGTCTGTGTCAGGTCTGCGAGGCCTCCAGGGCCGCTGTGCTGGGCAGGCGGCCTCACCTGTACTTGGCCGCCCGTCGGGAGCCATGTTCACGCCTGCCCTCCCGGGGAGGCGCTCGCCGTGGAAACTAGGAGACAGCTCTTGGCGGTCTCGATGCCGCTGCTGACCAGGAGTGCGTGGGGAGGTGTTCCGGAGCCGGCTCGGGGGAGCGCCCTTTATCAACGACCTTCACAGTCCAGTCCCACACACCTGTGCCCCAGCGGTCCCGCCCCGGGTGCGAGACACAGTCCAGACAGAGGTGCCGGCGGCCGCAGAGGGCTCTGGGGCAGAGGCTGGAAGGCCCCCACCCTCAGGCCGCCAGGAGGGCCTGAGTCAGCACTGCTCCTGCTCACTCGGGGGCGTTTCCATGGGGACCCGTGGGAGAGAGGGTGCGGAAGAGGGTGCGGAACGGGGTCCCGTCTCCGTAAGACAGACAGCGGCTGAGAAAACCAGTGAAGACGCCCACAGCCCCTGCGGTGGGCGTGCCGCACCCGTGTGTGTTGGTCTGCGTGCGTGTCTGCGCGGCTCCGTGACAGCGGAGGGGTCGGGTCGGGGGAGGTGGCAGACGGGGAGGCGGAGGGCTGCAGTCACACCAGCGAGACCCGGTCTGAGGGCAGTCACGATGCTCGTGCTTGTAGGCGGAGGAGGAACCCTCTCCAGGTTGTGACAAAGTCTGAAACACTGAAAAGGAAAGCGTGTTAATTGCAGAAACAGCTGCTGTCCTTGGCTCTGTCGTGTGATTCAGTGTCCCGGCGGCAGGGGTGTGAGGGCCCGCCGGGCGCAGCCTGCGCCCTGCATCTGGAGACCAGCAGGACGCGGGCGGTGGGCGGTGTGTGCTGCACCATCTAGTGGGAAACGGGTGCCGAAGGATGGTCTGCCTGGGAAGGGGGTGTCACGGGAGACCTGGATGCGGAGTCTGTGACCAGGGAGCCCACCCCTGCCCAGGCACAGGCACCAGGCCCGCTCTCGAGTCTGCATCAGGAGGACTGCCCCGCGGGCTCACAGCGCTGGAGAGCGGGCCTGTCTAGGACAGACTGACAGAGAGCTGCAGGGCTGCCGCACGGGGACGGGGACGGAGCCCACTCCCCGGGGGTCCAGCTCCTCGCCCCCTGTATAGTAGTAGCCTGAGCAAAGGGGACTGGAGTAGGGGCACGGTGAGAGCAGGCGGGCAGAATTTTGGAGCCGATCGGACCTCAGAAATCGTTCGGTCCTCCTGATGGAGCCGGAACTGGAGCCACGGTGCCGTCCACTGTGGTCCCTCCTCCAAGACCAGCTCCAGCCCGCACAGCGGCCCCCCCACCCCCCGCGGCTGGAAATTCCCTCACAAGCCCCCCCATCCCCCCACCCCGCAGGCCCGCACGGGGGAGTGGCTGCTGGGACGAGTCCTCCGACGGGAGCTCTCCTCCGGCGACCGTGCCGCAGGCTCTCAGCTTCTCTCCAGAAAAGAGCGACATCACCCTCCCTCCCAGCGTCGCGGCAGCACAGGCACCGGACGAGGCACAGCCCCCTGCAGACGC
>PVIA01017618.1:0-15182 GCA_004024845.1 Tonatia bakeri
GAAGAGGAAGAGCAAGACATTGAAAACTTATTTCAAAAAATAATGAAGGAAAACTTCCCAAATCTGGCAAAGGAAAGAGACTTCTAGGAAGTCCAGGAAGCCCAGAGAGTCCCAAAGAAGTTGGACCCAAGGAAGCACACACCAAAGCATATCATCATTAAGTTACCCAATATTAAAGATAAGGAGAGAATCTTAAAAGCAGCAAGAGAAAAGGAGACAGTTACCTACAAGGGAGTTGCCATAAGACTATAGGCTGATTTTTCAAAAGAAACCTTTCAGGCAAGAAGGGGCTGGAAAGAAGTATTTGAAGTCATGAAAGGCAAGGACCTACGTTCAAGATTACTCTATCTAGCAAAGCTATCATTTAGAGTGGAAGGACAGATAAAGTACTTCCCAGATAAGACCAAGTTAAAGGAGTTCATCATCACCAAGCTCTTATTATAGGAAATGTTAAATGGACTCATCTGAGAAAAAGAAGATAAAAAATATGAATAATAAAATGACAACAAACAACTATCAACAACTGAACCTAAACAAAACAAAAACAAACTAAGCAAACAAGAACAGGAACAGAATCACAGAAAAGGAGATGACATGGAGGGTTGTCTGCAGGGAGGAAGTGGGGGAGAATGGGGTAAAGTTAGAGGGAATAAGAAGCTTAAATGGTAGGTACAGAATAGACAGGGAGGTTAAGAATAGTATAGGAAATAGAGAAGCCAAAGAGCTTATATGTACATGAACTAAGGGAAGGAAATGCTGCTGGAAGAGAGGGTGCAGGGCATAGGGGAATAAAGGTAGGAAAAATGAGACAATTGTAATACAATAATCAATAATATATATTAAAAAAAATAAAAAAGACAGCCCACAGAATGGGACTTCATATTTGCCAGTACATCTGATAAGGGGTTAATATCCAAAATTTATAAACAACCCACAAAACTTAACACTAAAAAACAACACAATTGAATAGTGGGCAAAGGAGCTGAGTAGGTACTTCTCCAAAGAGGACATGTAGATGGTCAATGGACATATGAAAAGATGCTCAACGTCACTAATCATCAGACAAATACAAATTAAAACTACAGTGAGATATCATCTCACCTGTCAGAATGGCTGCAATCAATCAGTCAATCAGTCAACAAACAACAAGTGCTGGTGAGCATGAGGATAAAGGGGGACCTTTCTGCACAGTTGATGGGAATGCAGATTGGTGCAGCCATTGTGAAAAGCAGTATGGAGATACCTCAAGAAATTAAACCTTTTGACCCAGTGATCCCATTTCTGGGAATATATCTGAAGGCATCCAAAACACTAATTTGAAAAAGCATAAACCTCCCTATGTTCATTGCGCATTATTATAATCATCAAGATACGGAAGTAGTCCAGTGTCTGTATCAGTAGATAAGTGGATAAAACAACTATGGGACATTTACACAATGGAATACTACTTGGCATGAAAAAGAAGAAAATTTTCTTTTGTGACAGTATGAATGGACCTGGAGAAAATTATGCTAAAGTGTTTTTAACTCTGTCTTTTTATGTTATACCTGTAGTTTATACTTTGAAATAATTACCCAGTCTTAGCTTGCAGTTCATAATTGAGTATATATTATGTACTGCAATTACTTCTAGTGTTTACCTAAATTTAAGTGTCACCTGGTGGGTTAGAAAAGCAGTGTTTCCTGAGCTGTTAACACATGTTCCATTCAGATATTCAAATATTAGTTTCAGAAGCAAGTATGAACTTAGAGACATATATCATCAGTCCTTTGGCCTCATTTGTTAATGTGTGTTGATTGTCCACTGCTGGCATAAAATATTGTCAGTTTTCTTAATCATCTATTATATAAATAACCAAATCATCTATTTAAAAATTTTCTGTAAAATGCAACCCTTATGTATCTTTTAAGTTATTAACTCAGATTATGTGGCTCTCACACCTGTGCAGCACAAAAATAAACACTGCTGCATATTGTTGGGAACAGGTGGTTGTCAGAAGCAGATGTTAGGATTCTGCCTCCCATTAGTTGTGTGTAAGATTTCACTTCTTCCAACTAGGATTCCATTTCCAATTAGTTTAAAGAGAAACAGCTTCATTGTTGTTACTCTCTTCTGTTCCTTTGGCAAATGTTGCTAAGTGGACACAGGCACCTCTCACCCATATTTGCCGTCAGAACTTTTCTAAAGGTAGCAGTCTAGACAACCACTATCAATCCAATTAGAATTGGCACAATAGAGGAAAACCTTTTTGCTATACAAGCTTTGAGTGTTCCCAGATCACATAAAATATATATTTGAGTTTTGTTGAAAACAGTTAAGCTGAAATTGAAGTAAATAATTTGCACTGGAAAATACTTGACATTTAATATTTGTTCCCTGAGATGATATAATGTGTAGTTAATTAAGGTTGAATAGAAAGAAAAATAACACTAATAATTAAGAAAACTTATTTTTAAAACTCATTTTAGAACAGGATGAGTTATAACTTGATTACTGTAGTGCACAGAATAGGTTGGGAGGGTTTGGGGGTTGGCAGGGATGTTGGTGAAAAGTAACTTCATGAAGGGACAGAAATCAGGGTCATTAGTTCTATAAAGCAGTCAGCCTTTCCCAAGAAGTCCAGTTGCAGACCTTGCTCATTTGATGAGCAGAGCTTGAAAGGGCAGATAATACCTATAGATAACAGCCAGTAAGTGGTCTGTGTTGGTCACACCTGGTGGTTGGTTTTAGTAACTGATATTAGGTCCAAGGTTAGACTCTCTAGTTCCTCAGAAGAAGGAGACTGGCACTAATAAACCAAGGCTTCCTTGCTTGCTTGCTTTCCTTTTTTATGCTCTCACACCCTGGCCTGCTCACACACATTTGCTTACACTCTAGTGTCCATACCCTTTGTGCTCACTCACTTGCATGGTGTTGTCCACTTACGCATGCTCATGCACACATCCACTTGCACACTGGTACCCTCCCCCTTTTGCCACATTTGCTGTCATGTCCACATATGTGCATTGTTTGTTTTAAAAGCGTTCCAAGTCTCCTGATAGTAAATACGCCACAGTCTGTCCTAGCCATTGTTAATATAATGAGAATGGTTTGTGTAACATCGATGTAATCTGGCAGCCAAGGAGAGTGGACTGGAATGCACATATGTGAACAAAGATCACTGTACTAGTCAATGAGGGTGGTAGACACTGTTAAGTTAGCATGCATACTCTGTGGCTGTCACATTCAAAATGAGTGCATAGAATAATGAATCTGCATCAGATTTTGTGTTAAGCTTGAACATTGCTCTGTGGAAACTATTTGGATAATTCAGAAGGCCGCAGCTATGTGCAACCGGTGGTTGGCAGCTTCATCGTGACAATGCACCTGCTCATACATCATATTTCATGCAGAATTTTTTTGGTGAAACATCAAATCACCCAGGTAATTCAGCCCCCTTACAGCCCAGATTTAGCACCCTGTGACTTCTGGCTTTTCCCAAAACTAAAATCACCTTTGAAAAGGATGAGATTTCAGACCATTAATGAGATTCAGGAAAACATGAGGGGGCAGCTGATGGCAACTGAAACTGTTTAAGGTCACAGGGTGCCTATTTTGAAGGGGACCGAGGTGTCATTGTCCTAAGTATGATGTTTCTTATATTTTCTTCAATAGCTGTCTCTAGTTTTCATGTTACATGATTGACTATCATCTGGACAGACCTTGTAACTCACTAGTTACAGATAAGGGATTGAGTTATAGGATCTAGAATACAAAGTACAGACTCAGTCTCAGAAATAAAGCAGAAGCCCACATTTAGAATGGGGATAAATTTGATAGTTACAGCAAAGGTGACTTGAGGCTGAAGGTCCTAGAGGCAGATAGAGGCCAGATGATCTCAAGAAAGGAGAGTCAGTTTCAGAGGAGGGCCTGGATTCCCCTTAAAATCTCTGTTGTAGACATATTTTCTGTGAATGAAGAGATGAAGGAATATTTTTTCTTGATTGACTTGGAAACCTACTTGAAATAGGCTTGTGTGATCCATCCCTGCTACCCACCTACCAGATGCTTTCAGGGTCTTACCACATGCTGCTCCCTGGTTCTGGAACAGGTTCTTCCCTGAGCCCTGCAGTTGGCTGCTACCCAGCTTTAAGGTCTCTATTTAAATATCATCTCAAGAAGTCTTGCCTGACTACCCTAAATTGGGTCATTTCTGTTATTTTTCTCTCCCTTTTCTGTACTTTATAGCATTTATTACCAGCTATAATTGTTGTATTTGATTGTTTTTTTGGTCTGTATTCACTAAAATTTAAACCAAATAGGGCAAGGACCGTGTCTAGCTTGTTCACTACTGTATCATCAGTGGTTATACCAATAGTGGTTAGGTGTTTGGCAAATATTTATTGAACACATGAGGGGGTGTAAAGAAGCTGGCAGAAGGGCAGGGTATATTTATTGCTATCTCTCAGTTTAGTGTGAAAAAGAATATGCTTTTACATGGTTAGATGAACCTAAATATTGTCCAGAATTATGTCACATAGGAAAAAATATGGAGAATAATTCTGACAGCTGTTTATTTATCCTAAAACTTACAGAGATTCTTTTTTAAAAAAATTATTTGTTTAGATTTTATTTATTTTGAGAAGAGAAGGAAGAGGGAAACAGAAGGAGACAAACATCAGTGTGTGGTTGCCTCTTGCACTCCCCTAACTGGGGACCTGGCCTGCAATCCAGGCATGTGTCCTGACTGGGAATCGAACCAGCAACCCTTTGGTTCACAGGCTGGCACTCACTCCACTGAGCCACGCCAGCCAGGGTTAAAAAATGTTTTAGTTAAATTATTGAGGTGACATTGGTTAGTAGGATCTTACAGGTTTCAAGTGTACACTACTCTGATACAAAATCTATATATTGTGCCTTAGCTGGTGTGGCTCCATTGGTTGGGTGTTGTCCTGTAAACCTAAAGGTTTCTGATTAAATTTCCAGTCAGGGCATGTGCCTGGGTTGTGGGTTTGGTACCCAGTCAAGGTGCATACAATAGGCAACCAGTTGATGTTTCTCTCTCAAATCAGTGTTTCTCTCCCTCTCTTTCTTCCTCCCTTTTCTTCTCTCTAGAATCAGTAAAAGAAAAAAAAGAATTTAAAAAGGACACTCACACCTGAAGGACTAGACAAAGAACATGTATGAATGACCCACAGACATGGACAACAATGTGGGAGTGGGGGGTGGAATGGGCAGAGGAGGGCAAAGAGGGAAAAATTGAGACAACTGTAATAGAATGACAATAAAAATGATTTTTAAAAAAGATCTGTATATTGCACTGTGTGCCCACTACCCAAAGTCAAACCATCTTACATCACCATATATTTGGTTCCCTCTATTCCCCCCACCACCTACTTCCCTCTGGTAACCACCATACTACTGTCTTTGTCCACAAGTTTCAGTTTTATATACCACATATGAGTGACATCATATGCTTCTTAGCTTTTTCTGACTTACTTCATTTAGCTAATATTCTCCAGATCTATCCGTTATTGCAAATGGCAGTATTTAATCCTTTCTTAAGGCTGAGTTGTATTCCACTGTATATATATGCCACATCTTCTTTATCTAATTCTCTGTGATGGGACACTTTGGTTGTCTCCATGTTTTGGCCATCATGAAAAATGCTGCAATGAACATGGGGTGCATATATCTTTGAGAATACATGTTTTCAAGTAGATACCCAGGAGAGGGATTGCAGGGTCATGTGGTAACTCTATTCTTAATTTTTTGAGGTAATGTCAGAAATTTTTTTTATAGTGGCTCTACTAGTTTACATTCCCTCCATCAGTGAATGAGGCTTCCTTTTCTACACAACCTCTCCACACTTGTTATTACCTGTCTTGTTGATAGTAGCCATTCTAAGAGGTGGGAAGTGGTTATCTCATTGTAGTTTTGATTAGCATTTCCCTAATAGCAGGTGAAGTTGAACATCCTTTCATATATCTGGCCATTTGTATGTCTTCTTGGGAGAAACATCTGTTCAGGTTCTCTGCCCATTTTTTAATTGGAGTGTTTGGTGTTTTTTATGAGTTCTTTATACATTTTAGATATTAACCTTTCATTGCAGCTGTTGTTTGCAAATGTCATCTCCCATTCTGTTGGTTTCTTTTGCTGTGCAGAAGTTTTTTAGTTTGATATAGTCCCATTCATTTATTTTTCCTTTACTTCCCTTGCCTTTGGGGTCAAATTCATAAAAAGATCCTTTGTCTTTTTGGTGGGCATAGTTTGACTTTTGCTTATTCAGCTAATATGAATCATTGATAAGGTGACTGTGATAATTTAACCATATGCTAAATAAAGTTTCTACTCCAAAGATTTCCAGCTACCTTAATTTAAAAGTATTCACCTACATGAACATCTGTGAAATTTTTCTGAAACTGCGTTAATTTCTCTGAAATAGTTGTGTGGTGTATTAGAATTTGTGATTCCACTGAGGTGAGGCCATTTCAGAGAGTGTGCAATGTAAGATCTAACCCTGAACAACCTATGCTATGAGTGGCCCTACTGGAGTGTGCTCACTGAATAGTCTTCTTGTTAATTTATTGAGCAAGCCTGCTGAATGGAATTACCTGATCATCAGCATTTGAGATTTAAAATGTCCACTGAAAATGACGGTGTTGTCTTAGTTGATGAGTTCTTATTACAGACATTTTATGCCAGGACTAGTTTATTTCTCAAAACTACTGTGTAGCAATTGATAGGAAAACGTTGTTTTTTTTCTGTTTCCTGGGAACTTGTCTAGCAAATATTAAGAGCATATCATATATTTCAGAATGAGTTAAAAAGGGTCTAAAACACAACCTCGATTATTACACATTTAAATGCTCATTCTTTTTGAGAAACACTGAAGTTTTGTCTTGCTGTGGAAATCATCCCTCTACCTAGAGTATATAAGTACTTTGATAATGTTGAAATATTTTAAACCTCAATATTTAAATACCATTTTAGGTGTTTCCTTTTATTGTACATCATCACATAGTTGATCTAGCCTTCTAATTTAGCTCAACCTAATAAAAATCAATAAAATCAATACAGTTGTTATTTTGTTGAAAGAACTAATTCACTGCATTTAATAATTTGAAATCTTGATTAGGCTTATCATCATCTTAGGTTACTGGATTTGTAGAAAATGAAGCCACAGGATTCTGGAGTTTAGAGGAATTTTTCAGGTCTGGTTCAATAAAGAGAGTAGCCAATTTGTGAAGGCAGACTCAAAAATTGTCAAAGGAAAATTGCTTGGTGCTATACTGGCAGTTGCTAACTGTTAAATAATGAACGTGTTTTCCCATTTTCCTATGTTATAAATGGTAGGTGTCTGGGACAGCACCCCTGCAATCCTGTACTCTAACCCCACTGAGCCCTGCAAGTGGAAATGCAGAAGCAGGAATAACCACAATTATAACAACACGTAATTGGAGTTAGGAGCCTTGGAGTCTACTGTTTACTCTGACTTTCATACAATTCATTTGATTCCTCAGGCTCAGATTACTCCTCTATGATATGATTGGATTGGACAAGATTATTTCCACAATTTCTTTAAGCTCTGCTGTTATATAATTGGGGTTTTCTGATTCCTGGGTCAGAGATTGGGCAGGGATTTGGGTGGCAGAGTAATGTAGGTGGTCGAGTACTTCACACTTAACCACCTTTCCGTATTTTGCATGACTTAGTCACCAGTTCAAACTGAGTAACTAAAAGTTACAGTATGTTCTCACAAAAATTTTGGGTCCTCTTTTAGGTGAGTATTTTCAGTTTTATAATAGAAGTCAGTGAAAAAATCTTATTTAATAAGGACTCGTGCCCTTTTGATATCACTCCATCATTCTTTGAGCACTTTATTACTTTCTGGTGCAAAAAAGATGTTCCATCTTGTGTTATAATTTCCTTGTCCCAGTCTTGGAGCCAGTCATTTACCTAAGTAGTCCTGGTTCTTTTGAGGGGGGATGGGCTAGGTATGCCCTTTCATAATGGGATGTTGTTGCTTCTCCCTCTTTTGGATGGCAGAGATAGGAAATACGTGTTTTTTATAAGTTGTATGATACCTCTAGTTCTAGTTCACTGATCCAGGGCTTTCCCTCTCCATGTTATTGGAGAGGGAAAACATATATAAAATTATGTTTTAAAGTTATATATATCATATATTATCTTTATTTATGACTATTTGCTGAAAACATTAGTGCTTTTGGTAAATTAATTATACTTCTACTAAAATGGTAATAACTTTTTTTTAAATTTTATTTTAATCATTGTTCAAGTACAGTTTTCTCCCTTTTACTCCCAATCCAGCCCACCCACCCCTCCCTCCCAACTTCCCTCCCATTACCACCCTGCCCCTAGTTTTTATCCATGTGTCTTTTAACTTTGTTCCTGTAAACCCTTCCCCTTTTTTCTTGAAATTCCCTCTTCTCTCTCTGGTCACTTTCTGCATGTCCTGTATTATAGTGTCTTTGACTATATTTTGCTTGTTTCTTTGTTTTGTTGTTTAGGTTCCTGTCAAAGGTGAGATCATATGGTATTTATCTTTCACTGCCTGGCTTAATTCGCTTAGCATAATGCTTTCCAGTTGCATCCATGATGTTGCAAAGGGTAGGAGCTCCTTCTTTCTTTCTGCTGCATAGAATTCCATTGTGTAAATATACCATATTTTTTTGATCCATTCATTTACTGATGGGCATCTAGGTTGCTTCCAGCACTTAGCTATTGTAAATTGTGCTGTTATGAACATTGGGGTGCAAAGGTTCTTTTGGATTGGTGTTTTAGGAGTCTTAGGATATAGTCCCAGCAGTGGAATGGCTGGGTCAAAAGTCAGTTCCATTTTTAGTTTTCTGAGGAAGTTCCATACTGTTTTCCACAGTGGTTGTACCAGTCTGCAGTCCCACCAACAGTGCACTAGGGTCCCTTTTTCTCCATAACCTCTCCAACACTTGTTGTTTGTTGTTTTGCTTATGATGGCCATTCTGACTGGTGTGAAGATACTGGTGTATCTTCACAATGAAGATACTGGTGTATCTCATTGTGATTTTAATCTGCATCTCTCTGATAGCTAGTGATATTGAACATCGTTTCATGTGATTTTGGATCTTCTGTATGTCCTCCTTGGAGAAGTGTCTGTTCAAGTCCTTTGCCCACTAAAATGGTAATAACTTTAACTTAGGAAAGTACAGTGGACAGAAATAGCTCAAAGAAGAGCATAGACTATGTCTCAAGAAACATTTACTAAGCATCTACTGTGAATGAGAGATAGTTTGGTTCACAGGCCAGTGCTCAGTCTACTGAGCCACACCAGCCATGGCTGTAATTCTCTTTTCTTTAAGAATATATTATACTGAAGATGTACAGCCATGTACTCTCAGTGAGGTTACTCTCTGTTGTAAATTGTCTTGTTACCATATTTTTTCTTCCTACCTTAAGTTCATATATTTCTTCTCCACTGATGATTCCCAAAAATATCTTTGTATTTACTTATCTGCTCAGAGCTACAATAAATACAAAATAGTTTTCAGAATTTTCCACCAAATATTACTACCAGCAACAAACCTACTACATAAAATTGTAGATTTCTTTGTAATTCTCTTAAAAAAAAAAGATTTCATTTGTTTACTTTTAGAGAGAGGGGAAGAGGGGGGAGAGAGAGAGAAACATCAGTGTGTGGTTGCCTCTCACATGCCCCCTACTGGGGACCTGGCCTGCAACCCAGGCATGTGCTCTGACTGGGAATCTAACAGGCAACGTTTTGGTTCACAGGCTGGTGCTCAGTCCACTGAGCCACACCAGCCACAGCTGTAATCCTCTTTTCTTTAAGAATATATTATACTAAAGATGTACAGCCATGTACTCTCATTGAGGTTACTCTCTGTTGTAAATTGTCTTGTTACCATTTTTCCTCTCCCTCCCTCCTTTCTCTTGTTCACAGTAGATGCTTAGTAAATGTTTCTTGAGATGTAGTCTGTGCCCTTCTTTGAGCTATTTCTGCCCATTGTACTTTCCTAAGTTAAAGTTATTACCATTTCAGTAGAAGTCAAGTATAATTAATTTACCAAAAGCACTAATGTTTTCAGCAAATGGTCATAAATAAAAAGATAATATATGATATATATAACTTTAAAACATAATTTTATATAATAATAAATATATAAAGTTATACATTTATTAAAACCCTAGTACATAAATCCATATATAAACTAATTTTATCTATATGTTCATGTAATCTTTAATTATTTGTGTTCATGTATCATTTTAATTTTACAGAACCTAAGGCTCCTTTTTTTCTGGTCTCGATTTCAGCCCATATTTTATATAGGATCATTAGCTCATCAGAAATTGTGGGTTTTAACTTCATTTTTCATTCTATGAATTAGAAGGCATAGTTTATGAATTTTTGATGATATCATCATAGACTTTAGGTATTTAAATTCTAGTTAACCATTTAAAGACTGATAGAACCACTATGGACTAGGATTAGTAGTAGGGTAGGCTGGGGAGAGGGTAGTGGGCTGGGGAGAGGAAGGAAAGAAAGAGGGAGGCTAATGTTGGTGGTGAAAAAGAGATGAGGCTAAATGTATATTTGAATTTAAGACAGTGAAATATGAGAAGTGTAGACTGGGGAAATTAAAATGTTTGTTTAGTACCCACTATAAATGTGTTAGCTAGTCTTTTGTTAAAGCTATTTAAAACATGATTCCAAAACTATTTTAAAAATGACTCTCCTTTAAAATAGCTGTTTTTTTTAAATTTTAAAAATACATCTTAGTCACCAAATTGACAGAAATATGTAATTGTATATGTTCCTTCGTATTGTGTCTCAGTGATGAATAGAAAATGTTAATGTTGCCGAATATTATTCATAGTACTTATTCTTTAGGTGATCTTCTATTGAAAAAATTACTAGATTAATTATATGGTTTTATCTAATCATATATTAAAGACAAAAGCATTGTATATTAAAGAAAATATGTGTTTGAAACATGTTGGTTTTCATTGAGATGATTACTGTAACTTTAACCTGGAAATATATTGGGGAAATGTTCAAGACTCTTAAAGATTTTTAAAGACATTTCAAAGTGTTTTAAAAGGTACCTTTTAAAAGTATTTTAAGATATTTTAAAAAGAAAACAAGACTTTAAAAGTATTTTTGTTTTACTTTTATGAATTCATATATATACAAATTAAATATGTGTGTTTTAGATCTTATTACAATTAAGCATATTCTTCTCATTCCTTTCTTTATTATTTTCATATAGGCCTGTGTAAACTTAAATATCAAAGCAGTACCTTTTAGAATATTTGGTCACTCTAGCACCTTTTATTTGCATACTTTTATAAATATAATAAAGCCACAGCACCTCAATTTTTTTTTATCAATGATTAAAAAGTCAAAATCCTTTTAAAGTTTTTTTTTGTATTTTTATTACAGGTAAATCAGGATGTTCTTCACATTGTACAGAAACAGAGGTAAGAGAAATGCTCGAATATCTCTTAGTGAAGGAGTTTTGCATTACTGTATAAACTAACTTTGAATACTGAACTATGTCACTATGGAATTTGTGTTGAAAGCAGGTATATAACTTTTATATTTGTGGAAAAAATCTGTTATCTCGTCCATGTTTTTAAAATGTCAGGGTGAGTTATAAAGATTAACTTAATCATAGTTTAAAATTTTTCTTGAGTTATTTGTGAAATTGAGTTAGCTAAGATTAAGAGCCCTTAATTTGAAATAGTTTAAGTTTACTTTTTTTCATAATCCAATCTAGTGTGTCATAATACAGAAATCATTTAAATATGTTGGACTTCTATGGGGCTGCGTTGGTGTAAGAAAAAATAAGAACTTGGAAAGTGTTTCTGTAAGATTAATAATGAATTAATTGCTTTGTTATTTGTATAAGTAGGATTATTAGTTTTTAATAATTGAAACAATGTAATTTAGAATTCTCATCATGAAATATAATGAATTTCCCCGTGATTCCAGGTGTTCCTTGCAGGAATTTCAAGGATAGCATTAAATATGAGGGCAGGACCCATGAATTATATATGTGTGGTATGTTATTCAGGAGCTGTTACATCATTCTTATAATCAGGAGACTTAGATCTTCTGTCAACAGCATTGCCTAATTAAGGATTTAAGAAGTTATTTTTCCAATTTTATAATACATCTACTTATTGATGCAGGTGTTAGTAAATTTTAACTTACTTTAAAATGCAAGGTCCCTAAGGGATTATACTGTATAATAAAGAAGCAAAAATAATTTACTATTTTTTGTAGTCAAAAGTTATACAATTCATTTTTATATTTTCTATTCAACCTTGAAATTAGAGATAATTTTTTGCAAATTAGCTCTAAAAAATAGGCAAGAACTTAATATTTTTATGTTGCAAATATATGCAATATGATATAAAGAAGTGGGATTTGATTTGACTCAAAAGATATATGTTCTATCTATGGTTTCTGCTGCGCTTCTTTCTAAGTATGTAATTTTCAGCACGCAATTTTTTTTCCTAAGAATTTTTGCTTTCTTATCTATAAAACATTAAAGATAGTACCTGTTAACCTCATGGGTTGTGAATTTTAAAGAGATAATATATGTGAAAATGTTTTTAAACCCTAAAGACACTATTATATTTATTGAGATGATGCAAGTATAGTCAGTATTCATCTGCATTTTCATAATTAAATGTGAGGGGTTTACATAAAAGGCATAGTCCTAAGTCTTACTATTCTGTCTTATTATGGCAATATAAGCCATAAAATTGACATGGTTTAACATCTTCCTTAGCACTTGCTTTGTATTTATCTCCTAGCCCTTATCCTTTGATCCATAACTTACTCCACTCACCAAAAGAATTGGCATCTAAATAGAATTCTCTTCCAGGTTTATTTTGTATAACTATTTAAAGAGGGAAAAATCACAAGAAAAGAAACATTTTAGTTTAAAAAATAGTTTTGGGGTATTTTCTAGGAGTAAATAGTGGTGGTTACCTCTGGTGAAGAGATTGGAATTGTGAATGGTGATTTGTCTATATTGTTTGGATGTTTTAAAAAATGAGAATGTCTTTGTACATACTTTTGTAATTAAAATAATAAAAAGGAGGGGCAGTAGAGACAGTGAAAACTTTTTCAAGAAGTTTGGTGACTTGAGAGAAGGAGAAGAGAGCTTAAGTAGGAAGTTTTATATTGTTTCTTCTTTTTTGGTGGTGGTGGTGGTGGTGGTGTTTGCGGTAAGGGAACCAAGAGAGAGTAAGACTGGATGGAGTCCAAATTAGTGGATATTTGCTGAAACCAGACCTAGGACTGTGTCTAGAAGATGGCTTGACTAGAGCAGTGGTTCTTTAAGGGCTGTGGGAGGGCAGGAGTGGTTTCTGACACTCTTTCAAGGTCAACTCTTTTCAAAGTAATATCAAGACATTATTTGCCCTTTTATTTTCATTGTCTCAAGAGTGTGTAATGTTTTCACAGGCTACATGACTGCATGACTATGACTAATACCAGACTGCAGAAGCAGATATGAGATCCAGCCAGCTTTGTTAAGCATGACCTTCAAGAGTTTTGCAAAAATGTAAAATAGTATCACCCTTCTCACCATTTTTTGAAAACAAAGTTTTTCCATAAAAATGTTAACTGATTTGACATGTTTAATATTATTTTTAAATAATTTAATTTAAATAAAAAACTTTTCAGTTTTAATTTCTAATGTAGTAAGTGTTGATAGGTTGTAGCTTACATAAACAGGAATTCCTTGGACTCCTCAGTAATTTTTTAGAATGTAAAGGGGTTCTAACAACTAAAATGTTTTGAGAGCTATTGGGGTAGGGCAGAGACAACAGAGGTGCTTCTTCCTGAGCAATAGAATTGAGGGTTGAGTCCTGAGGTAGACATTGGGAAGCTGAGGGAATCTTTGACGTAAGGATTTAAGCCAACCTTTTTTTGTCTATGAGAAGACAGGGTTAATTTTGAGAGTGAGGTTATCCTGGTTCATAAAAGTGATTGCTAGAGCCTCTTTTTGCCCATAATTTTTTTTTCTATTGAGAAAAGAAATTTCTAGTTCTTTTTGTAAGTTAAAAGTCTCATCAAGCTCTTCCTGGCATAAACTCCAGACCAAGAGAATGGCTGCTAACAAGTTGTGCAGATGAGTAGACGTGAGAAGGATCCTCCATGAGGCGGAAGAGCATATTGCTAGTACCACATGTAATATAGGATCAGCCAGCCTTTCAGATAGGAAAGGGTATTCTAGGGAAGAAGCAAGGGAGTGGGGAAGTGTTCGTGCCTGGGCAAAGCTTCATGCAACACCCTTTTGTTCATTAATTGTGGTATTACAGTTGTCCCATTTTTTGTTCTCTTTATTCCCCTCCACCCTGCCCCCCCACACACAAATATTCCCCCCTATCCCCTTAGTTGATGTCCATGGGTTGTACATATAAATTCTTTGGCTTCTGCATTTCCTATATTATTCTTAATCTCTGCTGGCTATTTTGTACCTACTATTTATGCTTCTTATTCCCTGTTTGTTTCCCCATTCTCCTGTCTCCCCCTCCCCACTGATAACTCTCCATGTGATCTCCATTTCTGTGACTCTGTTCCTGTTCTTATTGTTTGCTTAGCTTACTTTTCTTTTTTTAGGTTTAATTGTTGATAGTTGTGAGTTTGTTGTCATTTTACTGTTGGTATTTTTTATCTTTTTCTTAGATAAGTCCCTTTAACATTACATATAATAAGGGCTTAGTGATAATGAACTCCTTTAACTTACCTTATCTGGGAAGCACTTTATCTGTCCTTCCACTCTAAATGATAGCTTTGCTGTATAGAGTAATTTTGGATGTAGGTCCTTGCCTTTCACGACTTCATACTTCTTTCCAGGCCCTTCTTGCCTGCAAGTTTTTTTTTTTTTTTTTTTTTTTTTTTTTGAGAAATCAGATGATAGTCTTATGGGAAGTCCTTTGTAAGTAATTGTCTCTTGTTCTCTTGCCACTTTTAAGATTCTCTCCTTATCTTTAATATTGGGTAACTTAATGATGATATGCTTTGGTGTGTGCTTCCTTGGGTCCAACTTCTTTGGGACTCTCTGGGCTTCCTGGACTTCCTAGAAGTCTCTTTCCTTTGCCAGATTTGGGAAGTTTTCCTTCATTATTTTTTGAAATAAGTTTTCAATGTCTTGCTCTTCCTCTTC
>PVIA01017619.1:0-15174 GCA_004024845.1 Tonatia bakeri
CATTCTTCGCGCCTCTTGTTCCCATCCCTATTCATCCGTTTCAGGTAGACTCGGGACCCTCGTTGACTGCTCCGCAGGCCAGAGCATGGTTGGATGTTTATTTCTTCCTCTTGATCCAAATAGTTGATCTGAGTTCTGATTTCCTTCCTTTCACTGTTGGTTCCCTGCATATTTTGCTTTATTTCACTTTGGGTCATCTTCATGTGTTCTTTCATTTTGCAACAAAGCTCAATCAGTTCTGTGAGCATTTTGATTACCAGGGCTTTGAACTCTCCATCAGACAGGCTGGCTCTCTCATCACTTAGCTCTTTTCCTGGGGTTTTGCTCTATTCCTTCCTTTGGGTGTATTTCTTTGTTTTGGCCCAGCGGTCTGGTGGATTGTTTCTTTAATTTCTTGGTTGTCGGAGTTCCATTTCTGGCACTTCTGGTTGTTTATTGATTTTAGATTTGTTGTCCTCCTTTTGGTTGTGCAAGAAAGCGAAGAGTTTCTAGCTACACCTCCATCTTGGCCAGAAGCTAGTTTTGTTCTTTATGACTAGTGCGCTGGGAGCGGTTTGGTACACATTTGTCGCTAATCTATCGCTGGGAACACAACGTCCCCAAATGAGCAGCTTAGGGACAATGACCATCAGCTTGTCTGTACTTCTGCCTTTGGTGCCAGGCTCCCCTGGGGCCCGTCCGTGTTGCAATCACCTGGGTGGGGGCCGGCCGGGCCGAGGTAGCATCACTCACACTCTGGCACTCAGGGGGCTGTTGGCTGGAACTCAGAGTGTCCCCCCACCCCTTACATGCCCACTGGGCTCCGAGGAAGTGGGGTGCAGGGATTCTTCACTGGCTGTGAGTCTGCCGTCATTTTACCCCATTCTCCCTCTTCTATCTCCAGTGATTTTCCTGTTGATTAAAAGCTGAGGTTTGCAGGAGGCTGGATAATGACAGATCAGGGAGGCCTGCTGGTGAGAAACACATGCGGTGCTGAGAGGAGGAAGGGTGGAAACTGGGGCGTTTGAGGAGGAGCCAGACTCCAGCGCGGATGGAGGGTGAGGAGGACCGGAGTCACGGGGTGACGCTGGGCAGGGCCAGGAGGCAGCAGCGTTCCCTTCCCTGCGTGTGGCCTTCCCTTTGGCCCTGGGAAAGCCTGCTTCGAACGCTTAGTGCTTGAGGCCTAACAAGCTCGTTGGGACTTGAATGAAACAACCACACCCAGGACCACAGAAGAATGAAAATGACAGAAACAGGAGACGCACACGTAGATATCAGTACGAGACCAAAGAAGAAAGGAACGGATGGAGAAAGAGAAGCAGACTTGTTGGGAACGTAAACACATTCAGTGTCCTTGGGTGGCGGCGTTTCTACAGAAAATCCCACAGAAGCACGGGAACACAACTGCAATGAGCTCTGATGTAGCTATTAGAGCAATGCGTTTGTGAGAAGCAGGAAGACACAGACTAGACTGTTAACCACAGTGCCTCTGAAGAGGAGGGTGGTTTTGAGGATGGCAGGGGCTATGAAGTTCACATGGAGGTGACAGTGAGGGACGCAAGGACTCGCAGAGCACCCTTCTCTTCTTCCTCAAGGAAGCATCTCAAGCAATCCCTGCTTTGGGGGCTCTTCATCCAGGAATTAAGTAACCAACGTGGAGACCAGATAGAAAACCCAGATGGACAAGTCTCAGTCGAGGAAGCTCTGGTGTGAACTTTGTTTTCGAGTATTTGTGAGCAAACTGCAGTGCCCTGGCCACCCTCTGCCTCGTCTCTGTCTAACCAGAGGGAAGGAGGGGCGTGGCATTCTTGGAACCGTTCTCAAAGTCTGAGTGAGGAAAATGAGAATTCTGACATCCACCGGAAAAGTGGACACTACAATCTGGAAAGGGAGAGCTGGATTGATTTTTTTGTACTTTAATACTTTTTTTCTGATTTACTCTATTATAACAGTCATACATGCTTATTTTTAAGAAGTACAGCAGAAAGGAGAACATAAAAACTCCATAATCCTATTACCCAGAGCGAGAACATTCTGGGTTTTTGTTCTTTCTTTTTTTTAAAGGCAAAGAATGAGCCCCAGCTGGTATGGCTCAGTGGATTGAGCACTGGCCTGTGAACCAAAGGGTCACTGGTTTGATTCCCAGTCAGGGCACATGCCTGGGTTGTGGGCCACCTAAGAGGTAACCACACAGTGATGTTTCTCTCCGTGTCTTTCTCCCTCCCCTCCGTGCTCTCTAAAAATAAATAAGTAAAAAGGCAGAAAACGAGAAGGTACATTGCTGCTATGAGGGTGAGCTGGTCTGCTCTGCCCTTGCCGCCTGGGGTTCCCCAGGACTCTACCACCTGCTACTGGCAGGGCCTTGAAGATCGCCGGATATCTCTCCTGGGGCCCTGTTTCTGTGTCAGTACAAGCTGATTTCTCTGGGATCTGACTCAAGGGGACAGCAGTAAGTATAGAGTGAACTAACTGGAAGGTCCTTCCTGTCTCTTACCTTGTAGGGTTCTGTGAGTCAACGTTCACCCAGACTCTCTGATTCTCTATATGGTTCCAAACCTTACCCACAGGTTCTGCCCCAAACATCTGAAAAAAATTATGTCAACAGAGAGAAAAGAGGACTCTTTCAGCAGGTCTTTCCCCCACTTCCACCTTCAGGGAAGGGAAGCCAATCCTGTTCCCAAATCCTTTGAAGAGAGATGATGAGGGGCCCTCCTGAGAAGGAGAAAATGGTGGTGGAGGGAGAGGTGACTAGGCACAAGGCCAAAATAGCTCACCTTGAGGGAGGGAGTGGGTACCCAAGGTGGATACAAGGCTTAGAAGTTTCGGGTCCCTTGAGTGGAACCTGTTCCTTACAGAGCAAACCCTCGGAGGGAGTGGCTGTGTGGCCCACTGCGGGAGGTTGGGCCCGGGTCACGCTCGGCTAAAAGGCGTCTGAGCCACCCACCCTGTAGCACGGACTGTGGGCACATCAGCAAGGTGACCGGTGGCTTTGAGGACCAAAGGGCTCCCTGAACCCAAACGCTGTGCACTGTTTCAGAGTTTCACAGAACCACTGGGGAGAGCCTACCAGGACTGAGATGGACTTTCAACTTCAATTTGATTTAGAAAACTGAAAAAATGGGACCTTTCCTACCTCCAAAGGAAATGGAGTGAAAAATCCAGAGCCTTCGGTGCGGTGTTGTCGGAGTTGGAAGCTACCGAACGGCGAGCGCGCGGCGGGAGGCGGCCCTGGCGGCCCCTGCGAGCAGAGAGGAGCGTTTTACTGCCCTGACGGCACCTGGGGGAGGAGGCAACGGTCCTCACGGGGCGCCCCAGCACCAGGTGGGGCTGCAGCCGGCGCCCAGCAGTTGCCGGGGGAGGCGGGCCTGTCGCAGTCACCGAGTTGAAACCTGGCGCTGCTCCTGGAGGAAAGGGTGGTCGTTGTAAGGGGCGGGGGATGGAAGAAGAGGACCGAGGTGATGGGGGAGCCGCAGCGCGGGTCAGAAGCCGGGCCTGCGCGGAGTAAACCCACGCGCTCAGGGCCCTGCAGCCCCGAAGCGGTGAGGACAGGCCCAGGGGCCGTGGGGTGCCCGACCCCGAGCGGGACGAAAGGTGCGCGCTCCCGCCCCGCCCCCCGGGCGCGCCTGCGCACTGGGCCGCCGGCTCCGGAAGCCCCGCGCCGCTCGCGCCACGTAGGTCCAGGCGCAGCTGCCGGGTGTTGCCTCCGAGGACCGGCCATGGGCAGCGCAGCCCCGCACTACGCCTCGTGGCTGCTGCTGCTCCTGCTGCTCCTGCTGCGGGCCGAGCGGCCGCGGGGCGCTGAGCTCACCTTCGAGCTGCCGGACAGCGCCAAGCAGTGCTTCCACGAGGACGTGGAGCAGGGCGTCAGGTTCTCCCTGGACTACCAGGTGGGGTCCCGCCCCGCCCCTTCCAGCGTCGCCGGACACCTGGGGGGTTCCCTGGATGGGGATGCTTGGGCGGGTCCAGCACCCCTGGGAGCTGGCCAGGATGAATCCTGCAGGCCCAAGGACTCTTAAGGCGTGCCACCTCTGGTTGGGTGATGCGGGTTCTGTCCCAAGCATTTGGACCTCTGTCCCCATGTGTAGTGAAAATGGCAGCGAGAGGAAGTGGGTTTGTGGTTTGATTTTCTCTTCCTTTCCGCCTTTAAAGTCGTTGCTGCGGCGAGCACAGAAGGGATGAAAAAGGCGCTTTGGACAAGGGGTCTCAGCGCAGCCTTGGAGCCCTGGCAGGATTTACAGGGAGCTGTGTTTTGGCGGCGGGACGCACGGAGGCTGCCATATGGCTCAGCGAAGCTCCCTGCACCTGCACCTCAGGCTCTTTTGAGACGCCTCGGGGCTCACAGTTTCGGGGAACTGGTCCTGCACCTAAGGGTTAGTGAGCAGAGCTAGGCTTGGGGGGCTGAGGGAAACGTATCCAGAAAACCATCTGCAGCCAGACACTGTTGGCTAGCTGGCATCCCAGAGATGAGGTGGCACGTTCAGCAGTGGGGGCGGCCATGGTGGGCCCTCTGTGGCTAGGGAGCCTTGTGCGTGTGTGGTGGTCTCCGAGTCCCTAAATCACCCACTTAAACAGCTCTGTGGACAGTGCACATACTGTGGCTGGTTAACGGGGCAGCCTCGGTGCAGTCACCAAACAGTGGTCATTCTGAGGCTGGAGAGGCCAGAGAGGCTATCTGGCCACTGCTAGATTAGGGATCCCTCTGAAGGGGTGTGCAGTGTGGGTTTATACACTTCCAGCAGCAGGAAGCTCAGTGCTGATAAAGCAGATTCTTCCATCCAGACGGGAGATTGTAGAGTTCTGAAGCAGGTGGAGGCAGTTTATGGTGTCCTTTGAGGGGTCTTGGGTGTAGCCACTGACCACCGGTGTGGGTCTTAACTTTCTTACATTGGCGAAGTGAAGAGAATGATCCCCAGGACTCTCCCACCTCTGGCAGTTGCTGATTCTCTGAATGCTTAGTCTGTATCTGCCTCTCCATTCGTTCTGGTAGGTGATAACATTAACATCAACCAGACCCGCTCAGCAGCCGGGTCCCTGTTCTGTTCCCTGTACAGAACAGGGAAGTGTGAGCCTCAGTTCCCTGTTCTGTACAGTGGGAAGGATGAGGTTCACTGCCCTCCTGCCAAACAAAACCTCAGGGGTCGGGCAGGCAGAGACTCAGATCCCAGCCTTGACCTTTTCAAGCAGGAGGACCGTGACCAGTTCACTGACCCTCCTCAGCCTCGGTGTCATCCTCTGTGATGGGGGGGGGGTGGCGTTGCAGCAGCTGCTTTAGAAGGCTGTGAAGTGTAATGAACTGAAACGTTTCTGCAGCTGGGTCGCCGTGCCTGGCTGGCATTTGGTGCGGATGCCTCTGGTGACAGTGGGCCTCGGGTGTCTCTGTGTTGTCAGGTCATCAGTGGAGGCCACTATGACGTCGACTGCTACGTGCAAGATCCCCTGGGAAACACCATCTACAAGGAGACCAAGAAGCAGTATGACAGCTTCACGTACCAGGCCGAGGTCAAGGGCGTGTATCAGTTTTGCTTCAGTAATGAGTTTTCTACCTTCTCTCACAAGACCATCTATTTTGACTTCCAAGTGGGCGACGAGCCCCCCATCCTCCCAGAAATGGGGAACAGGGTCACAGCTCTCACCCAGGTAAGTGGACACACACAGGGTCAGTCCTGGAAGAACCCCTCGGGCTGTCCCTTGTCTCCTGTCCCTGCCTTGGCTAGTGAGCACAGTCACCACCCACCCAGCTCCCAGTCCGTGGTCTGGTGGGTTTGCCCCCCTTTCCACACCTGGTCCGAGAAGACGCTGTGCTCTCCCGGTCTGCCCCTCCACTCTCTGACCGGCGCCCTGCCGGGCTTCCTGCTGGTGTCTCACATTCCTGTTGGTCCCCTCACAGCACCGTCTTCTGAGCGCCCACAGCCAGAGCCTCCCTGCCACTCTGATGTGTCTGCGCCGGGGAGACCGGAGTCTACTCTGTGTGGTGTGTCGGTTAGGGTGACATGTGAACCTTGAATATCAGTGGCTTAACACATTGGTTTTTTTCCTCACTTAGTGTTCGGGGGAGTGGGGTTAGGGGCGCAGAGCTTTGCTCCATGGAATGGCTCAGGAGTCTAGGCTCTCTCTCCTGTCCTCATTTTGCTGTCCCTTAGGGCTTCTGAGCCCTCTGCCTCTGGCTACCATCGCGGGGGAGGGGGGTGTGGGCAACCAGAAAGTTGCATCTGCCTCTTCAAAGCCCTGGCCCAGAAGCAGTACACACTTCACTCAGATCCGTGGTTGAGAGAGGGCCCTAGGCCCATCTGGGAGAAAGAAGGGCGGGCAGCACAGTCCCGGCTGGGCTGTCGGCTCCTGGGAACAGCTGCACACTTGGAGAGATGGTGGACACTTTCGGGGACCAGATGGTCATCTCTGCCACCCTGGCTCTCCAGGCTAACTGTAATCTGACCCGCCCTCCTCTGTCAGGCTCCCCTGCTGCTAGTGCGGGCTCTGTGCTGTTCCCCTGCAGCTCCCACCGGCACACCACATGGGTGTGACTCAGGAAAGGAGCTCATCAGGTAGTCAGGTGGCTGAGTGACGGGGGCCCAGGGCGACCTGCGAGACAGGAATGACCATCTGTGGCTGCAGCTGCTCCAGAACCAAAGCCGGATGACCTCCCACGCTGCCCTCCCTGGCAGCCACGTGCTCCATTCCCCAGGGGCGTGGCTGTGGGCTCACACGCGGTCTTCCGCCTTCCTTAGACAGGCGGGTCCGTTGCAGAGCCACTCTTTACAACTCTCTAAGTTGAACATGCGCCCCCTCGTTTGCTCTGCAGCAGCATCTCCAGTGCTCTGTCGTGGCCGCTGTGCTCAGGCGGCTTGTGGCTGTGCACAGGAGGTTCCGCCCTGGGCGTGCTGGCCTCTTTTGCAGCCTGTGCTGTTGAGAGTCCCGGGCGTCATTGCGGAAGTGGCGTCTGCACTGAACGTCTCCTGAGCACGCAGGAGCAGCGCAGGAAGGGCTTTCCTCTGTGACCAGTGGAAAAGCGATTTGTGAGGAAAAGGCTAAATGGACGAACGCAGTAGAGAAATTCTTTCCTGGAGGCGTAGAATGCGAGTTCATTTGTTGCAGTTTGCACGTCCTCCTGCGCAGCCTCGAAATAGGCGTTTCCTTCTGCTTCTGGCCTCCGACTCCTCCGCCCTGAACGGAGACCCCTCGGTGTCTGCCCTTTCCCGCCCGTGGGAGGTGCGGAGTATGCACACCGTGCAGGGGCTGGGGGTGCGAGGTTGCCCGGTGCTGTCCTTGCCATTGGGAGCTCCAGGCAGAGTCTGGATCTGCGATCACTTGGCCGCAGGACACTGTGGTCAGAAAGAGCGGTGACGTAAGGCTGAGGGGTCTCAGGGGAGGGGGCCACCAGTTTTTCCAGGAGAATCAGGGAACTCTTCGCAGGGAGTGTTTTCTCTTAAAAGTGAAAATGGGGGCAGCTGCCTAGTAGTTTGTCTGGCATGGGGAGAGTTACCTTCAGTAACGGTGGCCCTCCAGGGGCTACCAGGCTGACGTAAATAGACAACTTGCTTCTACCTGTGTCACAGTCACGGGCAGTGACAAGAGGGAGCACTGGGGAGGCTTCTGGAAACGCCCTGTCTTGAGGCCAGGTTCACAAGTTTAAATAGGTTATGTGACCTCTTTCTTGATTCCTTCCCAGTTTGGTCCCCTCTTCCCTCTCCGGGATGATGGGCATGCCTGTGTGAGCCCTGGAAGTGTTCAGTAGAACACGGGAGTGCGTGAAAACAAAGTCCTGAGTTCAGATCCAACCCCAGCCACTTACTGTGTGACTCAGGGAAAATCACTTAACCTCTCTGAGCCTCAGTCGGGCTCATAGGGGTGAAGTAAAGCTTGCAGCCTTCCGTTGATGTCACCTTGGATGCTCACGACAACACTTGCTGTGTGCCAGGTCCCCCCCCACCCCGTCCTTCCCAGGGTCAGCAGTGTGACTGCCCTTCTCTTCCCGCTCAGATGGAGTCTGCCTGTGTGACCATCCACGAGGCCCTGAAGACGGTGATCGACTCCCAGACGCACTACCGGCTCCGGGAAGCCCAGGACCGGGCCCGCGCCGAAGACCTGAACAGCCGGGTGTCTTATTGGTCCATTGGCGAGACCATCGCCTTGTTCGTGGTCAGCGTCAGCCAGGTGCTGCTGCTGAAAAGCTTCTTCACGGAGAAGCGGCCCACCAGCAGGGCGGTCCACTCCTAGCCAGGGTGTCCTGTGCCAGGGTTCCTCACGACCAAGGTCACGGCCTCCCTTGGGCTGTGAGTGCGACCCCGGGCGTGGCAGATGTGCGCTCACCTCTCCCTCCACTCAGGTGCTTCACCCTCGTCCTTCAGTTGCAGAGTTCACGGAGCTCAGCGGTCAGAAGGCCTCTAGTCTCACTGAGGTGCTGAATGAAGTTCACGGGGGGGTGGGGCAGGCCTCCAGTGCCTTGGCTGCAGGGGGCACCTCAGGCTGCGGCCGGGTCACCTGGCCTGTGTCCTGTGCAGTGTGGAGGGGTGGGGCTGGGTCCGGTTATGCCTCCCACAGAGCTCTCTGTCCGGAGGAAGCCAGGCCCCGAGGCTGCTTCGCAGAAACTCCCGCCCCACATGGCACAGCTGTCAGCCCTGCCTGCAGGGACAGAGTGGTGATGGGGCACCCTGGGTTGGCTGTGTGTCTCGGAGGTGGCGGGATCCTGGCTAATAAAGACTCCGCAGGAGTTCTGTAGGGACATGTGCTTGTCTTGCTTTGCCCGAAGGGTGCTCGTCATGTGGTGGGGAGCGTGGCTGCCTGTCAGTCGTCAGTGTCCTGGAGCAGGGTGCCCTGGACACATGCAGGGCGCTGTGCGTGAATGCGGGGATGGGGGCAGATTGCCCTCTTCCTGGTTGAACAAAAGCAATGAAATGGGCAGATGATCATTCTGTGACCTTGGACCTGGATCTCACGGCAAACCACCTGGTCTTCAGTTCATGCGAACGGAGGGGCTGAGGGCAGCCCGTGGGAAGACTGAGCCAGAGCGAGTGGCTGTGCTAAGAGCCACGTCCACGGCAGCCACCACGGCATCTTTAAAACCTCAGTCAGACCGTGTGGCTCCTGGTCAGAACCTCCCCAGCTCTGCATGCTTCTCAGCGCTCACGGCTGAGCCCTCACTGTGGACCTGGGGCAGCCGCCTCACGCCCACCCTGCTGCCCTCACCCACGGCACCGGTGTCCCCGTCTTCCAGCTGTGGGGCCAGGCCTTGCTTCTGCCCGGGGCTTTTGCACGTGCGTTTCCTCTCCCTGTCTGGGTGACCTGCCCTGGCCCACCCGCCCAACCAGATGCCTGTGATCGGTGAGGTCTCCCCTGACCGTTCTGTTCTAGTGGCCACGGAGAGTGATCACAGCACATGCAGGCTGTTATTTCAACAGAATTTCCCTCCCTCCAAGCCATTCTAGTATCCTCCTTACGGGTGTGGACACAAGGGTGCAGTGGTCTGTGGTTCTCAGGGCACACTGCCTTCTGAGAGACTCGGCTGCCGTGCGGGGCCAGACGGGCGGCTGGAGCCAGCCTGTCCATGTTACCGCTGAGCTGTGACAACGTGTCTCCTTCCACGGGTTAAGCTCTGCCCTGGGACACCAGTGGGCGGGGTTCTGAACAAAGGCAGTCCGATGTGGTACTGACAATCAGGTTTTATTCTGGGCTCACACACGACACGGCACATGAAGTCTAGACACTTAATGTTCTCACTTTCAAACTCCCAGGTCCGTCCCCTCTTGGTTGTGGTGGGGAAATGTTCCCATGACGATGTCCACAGGCCACTCTGTTCCCAGTCTGCACCTGTACTGGGATGTGCGTGCCTCTGACCCTCACACCCCCTGGTCCGACCACATGGCCGTGCTCTACATTGTGGGGGCATCACCCTCCCTGCAGAGCACGAACCAGGCACGCAGAAAGCCCATCCCCCTACAGTGTGGCTTCAGGCACAACTGTCAGAACGAGGAGGGAAATTTCTCAGCCAGACCCAGCTAACAGAGCTGAATGGCCAGTTGTGGGCGGGTCAGGTTTGGGAGAACTTGTTTTTCTGGCTGCAGTGGCAGAACTGGCTGTCGTTAGCCCTGCCCTGTATACCATGAAGATGGAAATTGGAACTTTCGGGTTATGTGGAGAGTGCTCACCTTCCACTTACCGAGGCTCTCTGGATGTCATACTCATACCACCCTTAGCACTAACACGTCATCGTAATTCTGGATCCCGGCAGGGCCTGGTGTGCTTTTCCCCGGCTGGCTTGTGTTTCTTGGCCTGCCCCCCCTGCCCCGCCCTGTATTTGGCTACTGGGAAAAGAGGCTTCCAGTGTGGTTTTCCGTCACGTTGTGGAGAAATCAGCCAAGAACCAGGGAAGACTTGACACTGCTCGTGGGTCTGTTTTCGTGGGACACAGTCACCGCCCAGTGACCGGTTCAATGCAGACTCCTGGGACCTGAGCCTCATGTGCTGCCGCATTGCAGAGCACCGTGAGAATCGGATCATAGGAGAGGGCCCCCGGACCACCGTGTCACATTCGCAAATGAAGTGACACAGGGCGGCACTCCAGTAGCGTTTCCAATGGAGTTTGCTTGGAAGCCGGGGGGTGAGTCCCGCACGCCCACCTGGGCTGCCAGAACTTGGAGGACGGACGCCCTCTCAGCATTTGTGCTGTGATGTGATCACTGTGCATCAGAAGCAGCCTCACAGACACATGAGACTTTAGACCCTTACTAAAAATCATAGCGTAACAGTCACTGTTCTACAACAACGATCCTGGACTGGGGCTGAGACATGAGGCCCCCCCCTCCCAGTCTGAACAAGCCAGTTTCCTTTTAACATCAGCGCCTGCTTCCCCAGGACTGGCTTTCAGAGAGGCAGGCGGCTGGACCTGTGTTCGCTTATAAGAATGTCCACCAACTTCGTCAGCCAAGAGAAACAAAAACCTCAAGGGTACCCAGTGCAACGCTGAGAATTCCAAGAGGCTGACTCACCGAGTGCCTGGGGGGGCTGCCGGTTAGGTGATCTGGGAGCAGAGGACAGAGGTGAGCCCCACACGGGCTTGATGTGGAGCAGGAACCAGGGGAAGCCCGGGTTGCGTGGGCTTTGGAAGCCATGAGTAGGAGCTTGGGTTTTCTCCTGGCCGAGATGAGTGGGCTAGGGGGTGACATGAGAGCCCCCCCCCACTCCTGTTGGAGCAGCTGCAGTGGGGCAGGTGGGAGCTGGCAGTGGGACCAGATGGGGCACACAGGTAATGGGGGAGGGGAAGCCCAAAGCAAGGGAGATGACTTTTGATTTGCTCCAGCGAAAATGAGATGAAGACACTGGAGGAACAGGGTCAGGGAGCGAGGAGGGGCCAGGGTCCTGCAAGGAGACCCCACCTGCCCCCGCATTTGGGCATTTGTGGGGGTTTGTAAGAAGCCGGCACTGTGCTCCGGAGGCTGGGCTTCGGTGCAGGCGCTCTGTGTCGCTGGGCCCCACCCACAGTTGGGCTCTGCCCAGAGGCCCGGGGAGCCCCTGGGTATGAGCGGCCATTTCAGCCACCAGCCCCAGAGGCGGCCCGAAGCCTCTCTTAAAGCTTTCCCCAACAAGAACATTACACCTGCCTCCAAGTGTGGGCAGCATCTCAGAGCCTTGAGGAAGTACCCGTGTGAGGAAAGCGCTCCGTGGGCCGCAACACCCATTCCACAGATGAGGTACCGAGGCCACAGGCGAGCAAGTGCTGGGTGGGCCCAGGCCCCAGCCTGTCTGCCCGCAGTGTCCAGGAGGAGGCTCTCGTGGTGGTTAGTATTGTCCGGGGTGGGTTGGGGGTGGGGGGTGTTGTAAGCAACGCCAGTCTAGCCTTTGGGTGCTCAGCACCCCCATGAGGACAATGCCCCAGACAGCTGCCTCTCCCTGAAGCCCCCCCCCCCGACCCCGATGCCCCCAACGCCCCCACCCAGGCCCCCTCAGTGTGGCTCCCCCGCCCCCAACCCTCTCTTGCAGTGTGAGATCTGGCCGTGGCGGGCCACCAGCTGCAGCAGGACCTGGGCCTGTGGAACAGGAGGAGGCGCCGAGGGCCCCACAGATGCTCCGCTGCCCCCCAGTCGCTACCACGTGGTGGGGGCGCTGCAGCCCTCGCTGCGTAGGCCGAGCTTGGCCTCCACGTCCATTGGCTGATGTGGAAGCTGCCGAGGAGAACCCCTCTGGGGAGTGTGGGGTCGAAACCCCAGGCTGGGCTCCCTCGCCTGCAGCGCCCCCTGCAGCCAGAAAGTACAGACAGCATCCAGCTGCGAGAGCTGCGGGCTTCTCTGCCAGAGGCAGACGGCTGGAGACGCAGTGAGCAGAGAGACACAACGAACTGTTTAAAGGGACAGTGCATACATTTTCAAACGCAGCCACTTACCGTGGGGTCCCGCAAAGCGGAGGAGGGCAGCGTGGACTAGAGACGCTTGAAGAGAGACTGGGAACAGTGGCTTTGGAGAGGGAACTGAGATAGCCGTCGACAGGATCCCCATCCTGCGTCACCACCCATTTTACCTTCTTCTTTCCTCTTTTTGTTTTAAATCTTGCTTTCTCACTTGCTACAGCCATCCTGCCCAGGCAACCACTCCCCTCTGAGTGGCATCAGCCTGAGGGAAGCATGAGCCCCGCCCCCAGGAGGGACTCCGCCCACCCCGTGGAGCTGAAGGTTCAGCCCCAGACGGTAGGTCCCTGGAAGTCTCGAACCGGCTGCCTGAGGACAGACGGGCTCACCATCTGACATCACCACAGACAGATCCGGAAAGAAGAAACATCGGTAAATACTAGATAATATGGAGGCGAAATCCACCATGGTCTTCTCTACGGTCTGCGATGTTTTCTTTCCTGCACAGTTTAACATTGATTTGGCATCCTTCAAGTTTGTGCATATTAAGGCACTGGATTTTACATTGTAATTTATTTCAGTTCTCATATTTTGTTCCTCCCTTCTCTTACCCCATTTTGCCTTCTTCTTTCCTCTTATTATTATTATTTTTTAATTTGCTTTCTCACTTGCTACAACTTGTTTCCATTCTGCACTCTTACCAGTTTCCCCTGTTCAGCCTATTAAAACCATTTTTTTTTGTCAATGGTCATCTCACATTCTTTTTGTCACTCTTATAATACCTGTGTTCTCTCGTCATCTTTAGTAATCTGTGTTTTAGCAAACAAAATATCAGAAACAGAAATTAGGGGAAAATCTCATGTGCTATAGCCACAAGGAAAATTAAGTACCTAGGAATAAACCTAATCAAGGAGGTAAAAGACCTGTACTCAGAAAAGCACACAACACTGAAGAAAGAAACTAAGGAAGACACAGCCCTGGCTGGTATAGCTCAGTGGATTGAGCACGGGCTGAGAAACAAAGTGTTATCAGTTCAATTCCGGTCAGGGCACATGCCAGGGTTGCAGACTAGGTCCCCAATAAGGGGTGCACAAGAGGCAACCACACATTGATATTTCTCTCCCTCTCTTTCTCCCTCCCTTCCCCTCTCTCTATAATAAATAAATAAATAAAGTCTTTAAAAAAAGAAAGGAAAAAAAAAAGAAACTAAGGAAGACACAAACAAATGGAAACATGTACCATGCTCATGGATTGGAAGCATTAACATCATCAAGATGTCCGTACTACCCAAAGGAATTTATAGATTCAATGCAGTCCCTTTTAAAGTACCAATGACAGATTTTACAGATATAGAACAAACATTTCAAAAATTTATATGAAACTATAAATGACCCTGAATAGCCACAGCAATTTTGAGGAAGAACAATAAAGTAGGAGGGGTCACAATACTTGATATCAGACTATACTACAAGGCCACAGTATTCAAAACAGTCTGGCACTGGCATAAGAACAGACAGATAGAACAGAATAGAGAGCCCAGAAACAAACCCACTCCCCTCTGAGTGGCATCCATATGGTCAATGAATATTCGACAAAGGGGACAGGAGCATAAAACGGAGTGAAAATAACCTCCTCAACAAATGGTGTGGGGAGATCCGGACAGGTGCATGCTAAAAAATGAAACTTGACCTCCAACTGACACCATACACAAAAATACTGTCCATACAGATAAAGGCTTAAATAAGTCACAGTACCATAAAAGTCCTAGAGGAGAACATAGGCAGGAAAATCTCAGATATTCCATGCAGCAATATTTTCACTGATACATCCCCTAGAGCAAGGGATATAAAGGAAAGAATAAACAAATGGGGTCTCATCAAAATAAAATGTTTCTGCACGGCTAAAAAAAAAATCAGCAAAATGAAAAGGGAACCAACCGTATGAGAAAATATATTTGCCAATGATACCTTGGACAAGGCTTTGATCTCCCAAATATATAAAGAACTCACACAACCCCACACCAAGAGAACTATCCAAGTTAAAAACAGGCAAAGGACCTGAACAGACACTTCTCCAAGGACGTCCGGAGAGCCCATAGACAGATGAGAAAATGGTCAATGTGACTAGCCATCAGAGAGACACACATTGAAACCACAATGAGATACCACTTCACACGAGTCAGAATGAACGCCATCAACAAATCAACAAACAGAGTTCCGGCCAAGATGGAGGCATAGGCAGTCGCACTGTGCTTCCTCGCGCAACCAAGACTGAAAACAACAAAGATTGAGAAACAATTAACAACCAGAACAGAGGGAAATTAATTGAACAGAAGTCGGGCTCCAGTACATCCAGACCGGTAAGGAGCGGCGGAGTCGGGAGGCCTGCAAAGTGGGGTCGAGGGTTCCTGGCGGGAAGAGGCGCTGGCTGGCGGGCGCGCAGGGCGCAGACGGCAGCGGACGGACCAGTGGTGGACGCTGGGCGCAGAAGCGCGGAGGTGATTGGCAGACCCAGTGAGGGGCGCAGGGCAGCTGGCTGTCCGCAGCCACACGTTTGCGCACAAACTAAGTGAAAAACGGGCAGCGCCGCCGCGTTTCAAAGCTTAAGAGCCCCGTCTGGGAACTGAGGCCGGGAGACTCTCACAGGAGACTTCTCAGGGAAACCCACAGAGTCCGAGAAAGTACACCAGCCCACCGCCCGGGAGCCAGCACAGCAAGGGCCCAGTTTGCTTGTGGGAGGCAGTGGAGGGAACGGAAGTCCTAGAGAGAGCGGAGCAGGCGCCATTGTTCCCTCTCAGACCCCGCCCCCACATACAACGTCACAACCCAGCGACTGGGGTGCCCCGCCCCGTGAGCACCTAA
>PVIA01017620.1:0-15074 GCA_004024845.1 Tonatia bakeri
GAGGGGAGGGAAAAGTCTGACAAGGTTTCTACTGTCATGGAGTTTATTTTTCTTTTTTTAAAGATTTTATTTAATCTTAATTAGTGTGGGTCAGTTGCTTGGGTCCAGTCCTTTGCTGGTCTTATCAACTCCTCTGTCCATTTATGCTGTAAAAAAATTCTCCTGAACTGCTTGCCTCATTGGATGATAGTTAATGAAGACCAAATGCATGTTTCCCAGCTTTCCTAGAATCCCGTCTTCCAATTAGGCATTCTGACACTGAAGGCTCCCAGTTTCCCTTCCATAGCTGCAATCCTTTTCTATGCTTTCTGACATTCCTGTCACATAATGGACATGCCCACATCTAAAGAGGGTTTCTGTAGACCATTTTTGCTTCAGGTTAAGAATCTAATAATAGACTCCTTCTGCCGCCTGGCTCTCATTTGCTCATTGACTGTTAAAGTTCAGTGTCAGAATAAAATGTTTTCAAAAATAGAGAAACTCTGGCCCTGGCTGGTGTGACTCAGTGGATTGAGAGCCAACCTGTGAACCAAAGAGTAGCTGGTGTGATTCCCAGGCAGGGCAAATGTCTGGGTTGTGGGCCAGGTCCCCACAAGTGGGTGCACTAGAGGCAACCACACACTGATGCTTCTCTCCCTCTCTATCTCCCTTCCCTCTCTAAAAGTAAATAAATAAAATTTAAGAAAATAAAAATAAATAAAGGAACATTCCAGAAAAAGCAAAACAAAAAACTAGAAAGACTTTGATAGACATCAGCTTAATTTTGTAGGCACTTATTTAGAAGATTGTTATATAGTGAGGTATATTATGCTTCCTTTGGGCTGTTGTGGTTTTTTTCACTGTACTTTATTTTAATAATATGCAGTGTTAATTATGAATTTGTTTAAAATACAACAGAATATAAAATTTCAAAGTCTTTTCTCATTAGTTGTTATATGTTTTTAAGAAGATATGTGAATTCACTCATCATCAATAATGTTGATGATGATGGTGATGATAACATTTATTGAGTTTTTATTGTGTGCCAGGCTCTGTGCTAAGCATTTCACATTGCATTCTTTTATTTAATCCATGAAGTATTACATATTACAGTCTTGTTACAGATGAAGGAATTGAATCTCAATAGATGAACTTAAGAAACTTGCCTAAAGACACATAGTAAATGTCAGAGCCAAGAGTAATTCAGAGATATTTTATTCTAAAACCCTGATTTTGCTTATTCTAAATAATAAAAATATGTTATTAAGTAGGATAGTATTATTAAATAGGATAATGCTTACATTAAATATTGATATGCCTATTCAAAGAAAACAGTGGAATAACTGAAGTAAAATAATATACAAATAGTCTGTCCAGAAAGTGTCCAGCCATGTAATATAAAAAATAGAGATATTTATTGAAGAAGATACAAGATACAAGAAACATTGTACATAAAGCAATGATGCCTCAGTCCCCTTCAAAGTAGGCACCTTGGGACCTCACACAGTTCTCCCAATCACCATCAGCTACCCCATCATATTTTCCTGAATCTCATTAATGGTCTGAAATCTCTCTCCTTTCAAAGGTGATTTTAGTTACGGGGAAAGCCAGAAGCCACAGGACGCTGAATCTGCACTGTAGGGGGCCTGAGTCACCAGGGTTATTTGATGTCTTGGCAAAAAACTCTGCACAAGATGTGATGCATGAGCAGGCAGTTGTCATGAAGCTGCCAATCACCAGTTGTCCATAGTTGCAGCCTTCTGAATCATCTGAGAAGTTTCTGTGGAGGATTGTTCAAGCTTAACATGAAATTTGATACAGATTTGTTGCTCTACTCACCCAGTCATTTTGAATGCAATGGCCACACAGTCCACATGCTCACTCAATGGTGTCTACCAGCCCCACTGACTAGTACAGTGAAGTCATTGTTCACACACGGGCATTCCAGTCCACTCTCCTTGGCTGCCAGGTTTACCATATTTTGCCATGTATAATGTGCACTTTTTTGCCCAAATTTTTGAGGGAAAAATAAGGAAGTGCATTATACATGGGTATAATGAAAACATGCCATGGGTAAAATAATCCCATGCATAATATGCACGAAAAATGTGTGTGCATTATAAATGCAATATGCGGTACACTGATGTCATGCAAATCATTCTACATATATTAACAACCACTAGAGTCTTTCCAGACAGACCTCACATGTTAAGTAATTATTATAAGAAAATAACAATTTCAAAAGCAGTGTCTGCAAAGTTCATTATAATCATTTAATTATTTTTAACTACTACAATCTTGGACAGAGTATAATTATTTTCTATCTTATAGGTATAGTGATTAAGACAGGGAAAGTTTAAAGGCCTTTTTCAATGTGACAAAATAAATGCTCTCTGTCTCACATAATAATGTATCAGTGTTTATATATTTAAACATGCCTCTTGTAGACAACATATAATTGGATCTTGCTTTAAAAAAAACATCCATCCTGGCCCTGGCTGGTGTAGCTCAGTGGACTGAGCGCGGGCTGTGAACCAGGCATCGCAGGTTCGATTCCCAGTCAGGGCACATGCCTAGGTTGCAGGCCATGTCCCCCAGCAACTGCACACTGATGTTTCTCTCTCTCTCTCTCTCTCTCTCTCTCCCCCCCTTCCTTCCCTCTCTAAAAATAAATAAATAAATAAATCTTAAAAAAAAAAGATTTAAAAAGAAAAAAAATATCCTATTTAAAAAAAAAATCCATCCTGACAAACTCTGTTTTTTAATTAGAATGTTTAGTTCATTAACATTTATTGTAATTATTGAAACAGTTGGATTTTGGTCTACTATTTTACTTTTTCTCTTTGTCCTTTTTTGCTCTTCTTCTTTTGGATTATTTCATTTCTTTTAGAATTCCATTCTATCTACTGTCTTTTTAGCTATATGAGGGGAAACCTCCCAAAAAATGCAGTTATCTTCTAGACAGAAGGTCGCTTGTAGTACAGGCTTCCCCTACTAGGTGAGTGTTCTAAAAACCCATCTGTATTCGTGTACAAGCTGGCGTTGTTGTGAGAGGCTGCATTTTGCTTCAGTGAATTTTTTTGAAGACTCTTTCAAAGTATTTGCCCATTTCATGATGAGTGATTTATACTGTGCTGAGTGTTCAGCAGTTTTGACCAAAAACGACTTGACCCCTATGTCCCACCCTCCCTATTCATGCAACCTCACTCAAAGATTTTTTTTGTTTCCCTAGGTGAAAAAAGTCCTCAAAGGGAAATGTTTTGCTGGTGTGGAGGTGAAACAAAAAATGGCAGAAACACTAAAAGCCATCAAAATTGATGAGTTCAAAACCTGTTTTGCTCAGTGGAAAAAACTTCTTGATAGGTGTATAGCATCAAAGGAGAGTATTTTGAAGGTGACTGAAGTTTAAACATGTAAGAATAAATGCACAATTTTTTATAAATTAATTTCAGGGTTTTTTTTTTTGCATCCCTCCTCATGTCTCTTTGGATATTTTTCTCCTTATTTATTAAGTAAATTTTATTTATTGATTTTTAGAGGGAGAGGAAGGGAGAGAGAAAGAGTGAGAGAGACACTGATTTGTTGTTCCACTTATTTATTCACTCATTGGTTGATTCTTTGTGCTCAGACTGGGGATCAAACCCACAACATTGTCATATGGGGATGATGTTCTACCAACTGAGCTACCCCACCAGGGTGATTTTGCATTATATTTCAGTGTTAGCTCTAAAGGATACACTATACATCCATAAGTTTTCACAATCTACTTAATAGTTAACATCGGCTTTTTGCACAATGTAGAACCTTGCAATTCTATAGGCCCGTGCCTGTCCTTTAAGCTACAGTTGTTATACACCTTCAATCCACGTGCAAGACAATGTTATAATTTTTGCTTTAAATAGTCTTACATGTTTTAGGAAAATTAAGAGGAAAAGTTGTATTTTATATTTACCTAGGTATTTATCATTTCCATTTTGTTTTTCACTGAAGGTTTGAGATTCAGTTTGGTATTATTTCTCTTCAGGATCAAGAACATTCTGTAGCATTTCTTATAGTGCAAGTCTGCTGCAATAAATTCTCATTTTCTTTTATCCAAAAATATTTCTATCTTGCTTTCATTCTTTTGCTTTATTTTGCTCTATTTTTCCTAATTTCATTCTAGTATAATTGCTATATGACAAACAGCATATATTTAACGTGTACAATTTGGAAAAAACTCATAGATACAGACAACAGTATGGTGATTGCCAGGGGGTGGGGGTAAGGTAGAAGAGGGTAAAGGAGGTTTAAGTGGTGACAGAAGGAGACTTGACTTTGGGTGGTGAACATACAATGCAATATGCAGATGATGTATTATGGAATTGTACACCTGAAACCTACATAATTTATTAACCAATGTCACCCCAATAAATTCAGTGAAAGTTAACGTAATAAAGGACAGTTTGGTAAGTTTTAATATACGTGTATACCCATGAAGTCATCGCACCACAATCAAGATAACGAACATATTCATCGCTCACCAAAGCATCCCCAGACCTCTTTGCAGTCCTCTCTTCTCTCTCCTCCCCAAACCCTCTCTCCAGCCTCCAGCAACCATCCATGTGCTGTCACTACAAATTAATTTACGTTTTATAGAATTTTATATCAACAAAGAATTATAGTATGTGTTCTTTTTGTATGGTTTCCTCAATCAACACAATCATTGTGAGTGTCATTCATACTGTCACATGTATCAGTAGTTTAGTCCTCCTTATTCCTGAGCGGTGTTCTGTTGTGTGGATACACTAGCACCTGCTTTTCCAGTCACCTGTTGATGGACATTTGGGTTGTTCTTCGTTCGGGTGATTACAAACAAAGCTGCTGTGCACATTTGGCCCCACGTGTTTGTGTGGACATACACTTTCATTTCTCTTGACTAAATCCATAGATTAAATCCATTCTTGACTAAATCCATTAGTGATAATACGGAAGATGTACGTCTAACTTTTTAAGAAATTGCTAGCATTTTCCATTCACCTTAGCCATGTGAGTTCCAATTGTTTGCTGAAAGCTGGTACTGTCTTTTAAATTTTAGCCATTTTAGTTTGTGTGTGGTGATACCTTGTTGTCATTTTATCACCTTAATTCACGATGGATATTTTCACTAAAGAATTCTAGATTGTTAGGGTTTTTTTTTATCTTCCAGCACTTCAAGATGTCATTCGCATATCTCTTTGCTTCCATTTTTCTGATGAGATGTCGTCAGAAATGGTCATTTCAATTGTTCCTCCCCTACATGTGCTCCCTATTTTTCTCTCACCATTCTCAGTTTTTTTCTTGATCTTTGGTTTTAGCAGTTTGACTGTGATGTACCTAAGAAAGATCTTATTATCTTGCTTGTGTTTCACTGAGTAGATTATGTCTGTCCCTTACCAACTTGGGGAATGTTCAACACTATTTCTCCATAATACACTAACTAATGTACCACCCCCCAAAAAAATTAAGTAGTTCTACTTACAGTTTTCACTCACCTTCTGCAACTGAAACTATCTGTGGATATCTGACAGTGAGAACTGTCCTTCCACAAAAATATAGAAAACCCTTTTTGAGTCAGTCATTGATAGCACAGAGACATAGCTGACTCGTCCTTCATCCATTCACTTGTTCATTAAAAAATTAATTGCTGTGCGGGTACTGTTTTAGGTGCTGGATAAAATAATGAAAAAGAGACAAAATAATAACAGTTAATTCTTAGAGAATGTAAGGAATATTTAAAAATATATTATCTTATTTAATCCTCATAACAACTCTTTCAGTAATATTCCCATTTTACAGATGAGCAGACTTACAGAAGTTAACTAATATGTCTAAGGTCACATAGCTAGTAAATATCAGAGATGGACTTTGAACTTAGCTAGTAGCTCTAGAATGTGCACTTCGAATCCCCACTGCTTTACTCTCCAAAGGCAAAAATGGAGGCCAGAGGACAGCCGTTATGGTTAGCCACATGAGCACTAGGCAAATCCTCAGTCATTCTGACACTTTTCCTTATCTGTAAAATTAGTGGGATTCACTGGATGAAAATTAAAAGCTCTTCCAGCTTGTGGAGTTTATTATTGTAGACTTTGATAGCAAAAGCTGGTACCAGTTAACTGGAATTAATGGAATCAAATATGGAAATGATATAGTACTATATTTAAAAGGCCAGAAGCAGTTATTCTGCAGTGGATCCACAGGCAGGCAATATACAAATTCATGGAGAGACTGTCAAGTTTTCATGCACATGATGGCTTTCAGATTCTTCTTTCATTTTGAGTAAGTGTGTTCTAAAAACTGGAAGATGATCTAATAGCTTACCTTAGTGGCTCCCCACTAACTGAGACATGTTTTTTCCTGTTCAGTGATGACTGTGTGACATGCTGTTTCCATAACAATCATATAAAATAGATAGGTATTTTAAAAAATAAGTCTGCCAAGTTCTTTTTGCAGCAAGAGCAGCTTGCCAGTAGACACACTGGAAGCAGATGTTTCTAGAAAAACAAAGGAGATGACAAAGCAACAATTCAAAAGATACCAAACTAGGGAATGGACATTCAATCTTAGAAAGCACAAGGATGTGATAGGGCTTCAGAATTAGCAGCAACTGTTCATGTTGCATTTGATTTTTTAAAAAACTAGTTTTAAAAAAACACCTTGTTTTTTAAAAAACATTTCTAACTGCACAATATTTAAAACACAACATCTTTAAGATTCTGAAAATAGAACTTCCAGGGAAATTAATAAGCAAATGTAAAATGCAGGAATATTAAACTCAGAGATCAAAGCAAGGTCATTGTGGCATTTTCTTAGTAAAGGAACTTCATTCTATGACAAGATGCCAATTCATGAGGACTTTGAAATAACAACCAAAAAAGCAACAATTAAGATTTATTGAATGATTACCAGGTGCCAAGCACTACATTAAGTAGTTCACATTGATTGTCTTATCCTCACCACAACCCTCTGGGGTAGATAGTATTTATCATTATCTGCACTTTATGGATATGACAGCCGAGGCTCACAGAGGTTAAATCACTTGCCAAACATCCCATCACTAGCTGTGATAGAGCCAATAGGGACTGGAGGGAAGACTTTTGGACTGCTGACTGCTTCACTCTGAAAGCACTATACTACGTACGCACACAGTGGGTAAAAACAAACAAAAAGGAAAAATAAAAAATTCCCTACCAATTATTGTTCTGACTTGGTGCAAAAAAAAAAATGCTCACACTTAAGATACTTTTCTCATCTAATTTTCATAGTAGTCTTATGGGGTAGGTTTTGTCATCCTCTTTATGGAGGCGGGAGCTGAAGCTTAAAGAAGCTACATAACTTACCCAGAGCCACGCAGCCAGTAAGTGATGAATTCGAGACTTGAACCCAGGTCCACCTGTCTCTGAAACCCCAATGTTCTTCACAGGTCCCTCGGACAGATACGTCTTGCTCTCTGTTCCTATCCAGGCAGAAACAATCTCTGTCTCCCACCTTCTTTTCTAGGGCAGTCGCCCAAAACACTCATGTTCCATCCAAGGTTTCTGTCCACTGGCTGACTTCCAGCTTCTGCCCAAGCAAGGTGAGTCCCTCTCTACCCTGAAAGGCTTTCCTTCTGCTATCCTCATATTGTCCCACCTCCACCTCCAGTCTGGGCCTCTCCTGAATGCTTAAAAGCAGCCTAGGCATACCTGGTTCCAGCACTCACACTCCACTGCAATCATCTGTTTACTGTCAGTGCTCCCCCACTTCCTCTCCAGGGCTCTGCTGCACACACCATCCAAGAGTGATTGTTTTTGTCTCCTCAATGTCTAACTCAGTGCCTGGCACACAGTAGCTGCTCCGTAAACGTTGATGAATGGATAAATAAAGACTGCCCTCTGAAGTTCTGGACAATTACCAACATACAATGAACGCTATAATTTGAAAGTCCTTGCCACTTGCAGAACACACACACACTGTGTCACATGTGTTGGTGAGTTTATAGTTCTATACTTAAATGAAATGGACCAAATACTGTTCATTATTAGAATAAATAATGACAATTAGTAAATTTCTTTATATTTTGAACAGATTTTTCTTTTTTGGTTTTTGAAAAAGCTAATGATCATTTTCTAATTATAATGAGCACTAACATGTGTAAATATGCTTTGTGTCTTCAGGTACATTTTATCATTTCATCCTGATGGTCAGTTCTGTGAAACAGGTATTATTAGATAGTTTACAGAGGATGATAAGCTCAAGGGTGATTTATTCAAGATAACACAGCTGATACATAAAATTGCAGAGAATAGACTCTAGCTCTTTAGTCCAGTGTTCTTTCCACTAAGTCACCTATGGAGACATAGAAATACTGAAATAAACATTGTCTATAAAATGCTGATTCACAAAAAGTAGTGAGACAGTGAGAGCAGGTTTTCCTTTCCTTCATAACAAATGAGAGGGCACCTATCCTGGTAGGCACTGGCTTTGGAATCATGAGAGCTGTAATGGTAACCCCTTTAGATTCCTGAAACTTCCTGGCATATTCTTCAGACCTTCAAGTCCAAAAGGAGAGTAACATTTCATTCTGTAACCTCTGTACAATGTTTTACTATGTATATGTATCACCTATTTCAAACCTTTAGAAATAAAAGGATACCAATAAGTTTATTTTTTTTCTGTATCGAGTTAATATCACAAAGCAAACAAATTGAGAGCAGGTGTTGTCCATGAAGCTTATAGAAACGTGATTTTAACTAGATAATTGAGTGCCTCCACATGGTTTCCTGTCATTGCATATGAGAACTGTGAGGTAGGCGCTAAGGTTCAATTAACCCCATTACAGATGCACCAAGAAACCAAGAACTAGGGACTATCACATCTCTGTAAGCAGCAGAGGAAAGACTGAATCCCAGACCTTCTGACTTAAATGCTATCGTTTAGAACTGTTAGAAAAAGTTAGTGACTAGCTCTCTAGTCAGATTCCTGGGTTCCAAAGTTGCTCTTCTGAGCCCTCATGTACTCACAAGAAAAGATCTCCAAGAAGTATTAAGTGAAAAAAGCAAGGTGATAGATTGTATTCATCATTTTGTGCAATAAAAGGTGAAACTTTATGAAACAATGTATGCCTGCGTTTATTATGCATAACTATCAGTTGCCTTATAGATTCTCCAACTGCAAAATGAGGGTGGTGGGGTTACATTAAATATTGCAAATGTTAGAACAATGCCTGGCACCCTGAAGTACCATTTTACTTGGAATTCTCAAGCCAAATATTCCTTGACTTAGTCATATTCTAAAATATCCTTTTAAAAATAATGTTTAATTGGCACAGGCAAGATGGAAACGTGGCAAACCACAGCAAAATGCAATTACCTAACGCTGCTTTAAATTAGGCCCAATTGAGTGATGAGCCAAAACTGCTTTGAATCACAATTCCAGATTTCAGAGAACTATTAATTTTCAGCCTTTTACTAAGTAAATTAATAACTAAAATCTATTTTTAAAGGGTCGTGTAGATGTTTTCTTTTTAACAGTTTGAAATAAATAGCGTAAAAAACTTTAAGAAAAATCTTAAACAAAATTACGAGCTTAGATTATGACCCAAAAGCACATTTACAAGTCTCAACAATGTTACTGTTCTAACATTTAAGTTAGTAAAAGACATACTGAATCTGCTGTAAAGTTGTGGGGGTAAATGAGCTAGGTTTGAGTTCAAAACATTGGGTCTGGGGAGCTTTAAAAAAATTTTTGCTTCATTCTTTTAGAGGCCTAGGCACCGTGACGAAAACCGACCCCCACCCTCAGCCACGTGGGGTTTTCTGCCTCCTCCCAGGCGCTTCCTTCCGCCGTCTTAGTTCCAACGAAAGTGACCTCAAGTTGTGGGCGGGCCCGGGGGCGGACCGGACGACCTCGGTCCTCCGGGGACCGCCCCCGGGGACCGGAGCTGGAGGGCCTCAGCGACCGGGCTCTTCGCCGCAGGTCCTGCTCCGTCCACAGGTGTCGGAGCGCTGGCGAAACGCAGCCCGCTTGGCTCGCGGAGCGGGCGCGAGGCAGGGCCCTCCCTGCGCCCGCCTGGCCACCCGGGGACCGCCGCGCACTGCTGGCTTCTCCGCGGCCCGCGTTCCGCGTTCCCGCCCCGGCCCGACGGAGAGCAGAAGTGTGAGCTGTGCCCCGACTTCAGGCTTGTGGCCAGTGTCCAACGTTAACTCACCATATGGTTCGAGGTGCCTGCCCCCCTCCCCACCCCAACATATTATATAAGTCTGGGCCATTATCGCGACATTAATAAGAGCACCCACTCAGTGGTGCCCAGTAGGTCACTAGGAAAATGCAACGAGAAAAAGGAATTTGCGAAAGGAGAGAAGCTAGAAAACAAACATAGAAAAGGCTTTTGTTGCTAGAAGATAATGTATTCCAGGGAAAGTTTTATGTGGCCTAGTTTCTTTTATGAAAACTATCTCAAAGTCAAACTGAGGAGACTAGAAAACTTTTAATGAAGCAACAGAAAACCCTAATTTTTAAAAGTTTATATCTATCTACAAAGAGTGGTAAAACAAAGTGAAGACATTTGGATTGTGATAAGTAACTGAAAGCTAGGACTAGAACTATATTCTACCATGAAATATAAAGTAAGCACACGTTTAAATGCTTCCCAATTGTTTTATATATTAGTTTTCCAATTTGATTGTGGTTCCTCTCCCAAAAGAAATATTTCTTTTGTACATGCCATAGAGCTTTGTTTAGCACTAGACACATAGTAGGTTCTCAAATCTTTGTCAAGAGACTTGGAGGTGTTTCAGAGATGCCCTACACACGGACGAACACACAATGATCTGGTAATTAGCTCATTTTTTAAAAGAGCTGCTTCTTCCTTCAGAGGAGTATTTCTCAGAGTCTGCCCAAATTGGCAACCAAAAGGCCACATCCAGTTTCGCCCTAGATTTATGCTAATATTCAGTTACAAAAAATAGGGCGACAGAAAATGAAGCCATTTATTTAAAGGGTATAGGCGATTTTTGAGCAGCAGTGATTTCACACTGGGAAGATAACTTTGCTGATGCAGTCTCTACATGAGATCATGTGGAAAGACTGAATTTGAAAATTCTTCTTAGATTTTTCATGTTTGCAATCAAATGAGTGTACAACCGAAAAAAATGTACACGACGACACACACTCAGGGTCCCTTTAGTGTAATAAAATTCGAGTTCTAGAGTTGTGGGGGAGGGGCACAAGGGGGCTAAATGGTAATGGGTAAAAAATACAATAAAAATAAAAATCCCTAGAGTTAGAAGTAAAGCAAACTGCAAGACTGAAGTCTATCCTAAACTGAAAAACTGGACGTGTAGGTGAAGGCGTGAAACGGACTCAGCTAAAAGCAGATACATGGCTTGGACTGGAATCGGACAAGTGGCCACTCCAGGAGCATATTCGTGGGGCTCACGGCCACGGAGTGACTACCCGATCCCCTACGTCCACGGTCCCCGCTCCTAGAGTCTTGCACTCCTTTTCCGCCGGGCGGGGCGCCGAGAACTAAGGGGTGGGGAGGAGCCCACCCCCTGTGGCTGCGCGCCCAGCTGGGGAAGCAGTTCTAGAGGTTTGTCCCGGACCTGAGAGAAGACAAAGGTGAAAACGGAAGGTGTATTGCGGGATGATGGGATACCCCAATCTCGAGGTCATCTTTGCAGTTAAACTAGAAACAGTGGAGGAAAGATTCTGGGCATCCCGAGCCCCACGGTCTCCTCGCCGCCCCACCCCCCAGCTGCTGCTGAAAGTAATTCATACAAAAGGAAGACTCGCCTTTGCCTCGGGGAATCCCAGGGACCGTCGGTAAACTCTCAGTAACCTAGAATCCAGGGATCGTGCGTCCCGTCCCCCACCCCTTGCTCTCGTCATCTGGGTCGAGAGGAGCATGCGCGAGGCGACGTGTGCTCTTCAGTGGGCTGACTGCACATCACCCACAGTCCCCGAACAGTGGGGGGAGGGGACGGTGATTGAACGGGTGCCCGGTGGAGGTGGCGCGGGGTAAGCTGGGAAAGTCGTGTCGTGTGCTGGCTCCGCCCACTTCCCCGAGGGTGGGGGAGCGCCGTATATAAGTGCCGTAGTCCTCTTGAACGTTCTTTTTCGCAACGGGTTTGCCGCCAGAACATAGGTGAGTACCGGGCGTGGCTTCAGCGGCCTGGCCTCCTAGAGCGGGCGGCGGCCCTCGCGTGCCTTCCCCTCCAGCCGGGCTACTGAGCAACTTTGCGCTGTTCTCGACCCCGAATTTCGGGTTGTAAGTGAGTGGAAGAGTTCGAGGCCTTGCGCTTTTCTCCAGGCGCCCTCTGAGCCTCGTGCTTGGGTTGAGGCCTGGCTTGCGCGCCGTTCCCGCCGCCGCGTGCGATTTCCCCCGCATCTCCTCTGCCCTGTTACAGTGAAGTCTCGGCCTGAGTTTTCCTAAGAGGCATTTACGGCTTTTTTTTTCCCGTCGGTATAGTTTAGCTGAGGTTGGTCAAGATCTCGGCACCATGGGCAGTTTAGCGTTCGTCGGGTTGTCGGCGTGTGGGCCACCGCGAGGAGCGGAGGGCGGCGGTGGGGCCCTCGGCCGGGCGCACATGTTCGGCGAAGTGTGGGGCACCCGAGTTGGACCAGGAGAGTCCCGAGAGTGGCCGGGCGGCTCCGGGGCTGGGCGCGCGCCGCCCTGGGTCTGTCGCCCCACCCCGGCAGCGAGGCCAGCCCGCCTGCTCGGCACCAGTTGCATGCGCGGAAAGATGGCCGCTCGCCGGCCCTGTGCAGGGAACTCAAAATGGAGGACGCGGCGGCCCGGGGCGGGCGGGTGAGTCACCCGCACAAAGGAAAAGGGCTTTTTCCCCGGGCTGCCGCTTCCTGTGACCCCGCTGTGTGCCGGGCGCTGTCTTGTCGCTTGGATGTCTAATCGTGGCCTGGGGAGCGGAGCTTCTCGTGTTGGGGGAGGGGACTTAGGCGATGGAGTTTCCCCACATTGGTGGGTGGAGACGAAAGTTGGGCCAGTTTGGCGCTGGATATAATTCTCCTTGGAATTTGCCCTTTGATTTGCATTGCGGTTGGTTCACGAGCCTGTGGGGCCCTGGTTTTAAAGTTAGTTTTTCCCCAATTTAGGTGTCGAGAAAACCACCACTAAATCAAAGCCAAAATGGGAAAGGAAAAGACTCACATCAACATTGTGGTTATTGGACACGTAGATTCTGGCAAGTCTACCACTACTGGCCATCTGATCTACAAATGTGGTGGGATCGACAAAAGAACCATCGAAAAATTTGAGAAGGAGGCTGCTGAGGTAGGCATAGTAGCAAAGATAATGTACTTCCTGACAGAGTCACTTTAACAGCTAATTTCCTAAAAGTCTCCAGTGTACCTGCATGTCATTGGTTAACTTACAAGGTGATGTTTATGTTGAATCCTTTTGCTTTGTAACTGCTCTGAGAATTTTAAAGCCACTAGGTTTAGCATTGGAATCAAGCATTTCTGCTAAGTAGTGGGGGTAAGGAATTTCAAGTTGGAGTTGGGAGTGAGTCTAAGTTACTAAGTAACCATTCTAATCCTAACAGATGGGGAAGGGCTCCTTCAAGTATGCCTGGGTCTTGGATAAACTGAAGGCTGAACGTGAGCGTGGTATCACCATTGATATCTCCCTGTGGAAATTCGAAACCAGCAAGTATTACGTGACCATCATTGATGCCCCAGGACACAGAGACTTTATCAAGAACATGATTACAGGGACATCTCAGGTTCGTAGGGATTAATCTTGGGACCTTCTTATACATTGGTCTTAACCTGTTTTGAAGACCTTTCATTTAGTAGGGTATGGTCTTGTTTTCTTTTAAAGGCTGACTGTGCTGTCCTGATTGTCGCTGCTGGTGTTGGTGAGTTTGAAGCAGGTATCTCCAAGAATGGGCAGACCCGCGAGCATGCCCTTCTGGCTTACACGCTGGGTGTGAAACAGCTGATTGTTGGAGTTAACAAAATGGATTCCACTGAGCCGCCCTACAGCCAGAAGAGATATGAGGAAATTGTTAAAGAAGTCAGCACCTACATTAAGAAGATTGGCTACAACCCCGACACGGTAGCATTTGTGCCAATTTCTGGTTGGAATGGCGACAATATGTTGGAACCAAGTGCTAATGTAAGTGGCTTAATTTTTTGAAAAAAAACCCTGGTGGGGGGGTAGAACTGCAGGTAACAGTGGTTAACAATCTTGTGTTTTAGATGCCTTGGTTCAAGGGATGGAAAGTCACCCGGAAAGATGGCAGTGCCAGTGGAACCACACTGCTTGAAGCTCTGGATTGCATCCTGCCACCAACTCGTCCAACTGACAAGCCCCTACGTCTGCCTCTCCAGGACGTCTACAAAATTGGTGGTAAGTTGAACACTTATCAGAATGTAGCTTTTTATGCATGGCTGCAATTCTTTCAGAGGTATTGATCACTATGGCCTAAACATTTTTTAGGCATTGGTACTGTCCCCGTGGGCCGAGTGGAGACTGGTGTTCTCAAACCTGGCATGGTGGTCACCTTTGCTCCAGTCAATGTTACAACTGAAGTAAAGTCTGTTGAAATGCACCATGAAGCTTTGAGTGAAGCTCTTCCTGGGGACAATGTGGGCTTCAATGTCAAGAACGTGTCTGTCAAAGATGTTCGTCGTGGCAATGTGGCTGGTGATAGCAAAAACGACCCACCAATGGAAGCTGCCGGCTTCACAGCTCAGGTAACACCAGAAATTTCACCCTGTTTTTAACTTCCTGACAGAACTTTAACTGCCTTTTGAAACTCACTAAACACATTTTTCCCAAGGTGATTATCCTCAACCATCCAGGCCAAATCAGTGCTGGATATGCACCTGTTCTGGATTGTCACACAGCTCATATTGCTTGCAAATTTGCTGAGTTGAAGGAGAAGATTGATCGGCGCTCTGGGAAAAAGCTGGAAGATGGCCCAAAGTTTTTGAAATCTGGTGATGCTGCCATTGTTGATATGGTTCCTGGCAAGCCCATGTGTGTTGAGAGCTTCTCTGACTATCCTCCTCTGGGTAAGGATGATGTATTTAGAAATTTTACTTACAAATGAAATTTTTGTGTCTGTACCAAATGT
>PVIA01017621.1:0-15163 GCA_004024845.1 Tonatia bakeri
ACTATGACAGCTGGAGAAAGGCAGAAAAGATCAGAATACTGGAAGAGGTAGCTGATTGAGGGAAGAGTCAGAAACAGGGTGAAGAGTCAGAAACAGGGTTGTGGAGGCGGAGAAGGGTGAAGATTTAAACTCACGCATGGCAGTCATATTGGGCCTCTTAACCACCTTTGGAGCTAACTTTTCTACTAGGCTTAAAAAATAACACTGTGTCAGTTTCTTCAAGGTAGTCTCTCATCTTACAGGACTATAAATTGCTTCTATCGGTTGTGTGTTATTCATTTTAAAATAAGAACTGTGACAACAAATTTTCATCCTGCCAGAGTATCAAATGAAAGTCCCATTCAATGTGGTCCTGCTTTTATTCAAGCAAGCATATTATTTCCTAATAACAGAAAATGCATAACAAAAATAAAATCAGCTAATCATCATTTTACCATTTCCCAAGTGTGAGATAACTTTTCTCATTGGTATTATACGAAAAAGCCCTATGACACTCAGCACTGTTGTAAAGGTTGTTGTTGAGGACGTCTGTATAGATGTAGGTATAAACAAAGCTAACCCCATATTTGTATCCCAAATTAAAGTTTCATGCTGTGACCTTTGATGAACTTCACTGACCTTAGCAAGAATTTGAAAGCTTTGTAGTTCTTGATTACCTGTGTTTCTTAAAATGTAGCCAAATATTTTTGTTATGCCAGCTGGCATGCCATGACAATGGAGATAAATATCAAACTGGTGATAGTATTGATTATAAACAATCATCTATCACAAGACCACCAGGAGGTATGACCCCTGGAGCAACTGCATTCTTTGTCCCTTTGTCCCGTCAGTCATTAGTGTTACGGTGGTCAGTGACATGGGCTGTAAAAGAATTCACAAAGAGAAGAAAGCGTAGAGAATAAAGTTTTTATTCACTCTCCAAGAAAGAAGAGGGGCATGGTGTGGGGAGATATACCAGCACTGAGGGGTGAAGGCTTTGAGCTTTTATTGAATTATAACTGGATTTTAAAAAGGTGGGGGTGTGGCTGTTGTGTGGCCCCTGGGCTGTTGAGGCATTGTAACATAAGGCTGCAGTTTGTTCCAGTGTTATCTTCTGCCTGTGGCTGTAGGGAGTGGTTAGTTCTGTTCTTGCTTTCTGGTAATTTCCAGTCCTGGGAACAACCTCAGAAGAGTAAAATGGAAGTCAAGTTTAACAAGGTCACAGGCCTGCTCAGCAAATGGTGACACTATAGTAAATGGCTCCGGCTTTACCCTTTCAATTAGTACCGGAGTTAAACTATATGAGTAAATAATGTACTATAACAGAGGTCTGTTAGTGGAGAATAATTTAGGCAAAGCTGGGCTGGCTATCTGCTCAGACCCAATTTTCCATAAGAAAATTACCATATAATAAATTCGATTACATTCTATGGAGTTGCCTATTTCATCTTTTGGTCTAAGACACTATAACAGGGCGCAGCCAAGGGGGGGGCCTAATGAGGACTTGTAATGGGGCCCAGAACTCAGGGTGTCTAGGAAATATTAGAAATATATATATATATATATCTGATGTCCTCACTTCCACAAGTCTCAGCTGAGGGATGGGACACATTGAGAGCTGTTTTGAAGAGCAACAGTTTTGCAGCTAACCTCTAGAATGGTCATTTAACATATCTATAGCCTTTAACTGGTTTCATAGATATGTTAAATAGCTGTGGTCTTGCTTTGAGCCAGAGGGGTGGGGATGACTTCAACCCATGATGTAACTGGGAGGCAACTCCCCCTGATTACAACACCTTCATGAGAGCTTGGAGATGACTGGCTCTATGCCATGGGGCCACACCTGCCTGGACTTACTATGGCAACCCAGTAAAGGGCTGCCATGGGAATGCTGGCAGGTGTAACTGATTGTGGGAGGAGCTGGAAATGGGGCTGCAGAGAAAGATTGGTGCTGGGATTTAAACCCAGGTGTGGCAGCCGTGATGGGACTTTTTGGGATCATGCAGCTTTAGGGATGCCCTTTTTGCCACGTGGTTTAGGAAGCAGGAGAGATTTTGCCTTAAAGAAAAGGGGTGAAAGGATTCTTGATGGTGGGCCATGAGAAGGTGCTACATGGTTTTGGACTAACTGGAGAATGCGGCAGCAACACAGCTGATGGTGCCAGAACTGAGGGGCTGCCTGAACCATGGACTTTTACTTCTTTCCCTGAGATACAGTACCCTGAACTGGGCAAAGGGGAAAAGGAAGGACTGTGCATTTGTGGGTATTCTAATGGACTTTAGTATTTTTAATGAAGACATTAAGTTCTTACTCTAAGTATAACTTCTTAAATAAATAATCCCTTTCCTTTTCACCAGTCTCTGGCATTGAGAGATGTCTTTCCCTGGTGACAGGCAAGGTGAACATAGTACAGAGGGGGACCCCTGGAGCACAAGGGTGGGTCCATTCGGTAATAGTATATTATTCGCCCCCACCCCGGGTCTGTTCTGTAACACCTCATTATGGTAGCCTGTATACCTTTGCCCCACCATCAAACAACTTGATTTTCTATCTCACAGGATGTCATCTTGTAATGGAGTTGGTTAGAGCATGGGTCACTGGAAAGCAGAGGAACCCCACCATCCCCCCAAATCTGGAAAAAGGCCGGAGGGGGAGAGGGAAGAACGTCCACAGATTGGAAGTCACACCATTTGATGAACTTTGCATAACAAAGGAAGATTAAGAGCCCGTGCCTTCTTGAAGGGAGGGGCTACGGAAGAAGGCTGTTGCCCAGGGTAGAGTGATTCGTGATTTAGAGGTGGGGGAGAGCTCATACAGTACCTGCCCGAGCTGCAGGGGTCAGATGCCCACCATGGATGCATGTGTGTGGCTAGGATACTCTTGCCCTGACTAAAGATGGCAGCTGAAAGAGAATCAAAGACACTGGGGAGCTGACAAAGATGGTGGACACTAATGCACCATAGGAAGAGCCAGATGTTCAGCTGCACAGGAAGTTCTGAGCCAAGCCTTTAAATTGTAGTGCACTGAGAAACACAAAGTCTGTTTGTTGGGCTGGAGGTGTGGAGGCCTATTGGAAACATCTAATGGTTTGGGGGTAGGGCTTGAAAAATCTACATTTTAACAAGATTCCAGATGATGCTAATACTACTGGTCTGTGGATCACATTTTCTATAGCAACAATCTACAGTAGAGGTTCTCAGAGGATGGTTCCCAGACCACCAGAATCAGCACCACTGGAAACTTGAGAAAAATGCACATTCTAGGGCCCCAACCCAGACCTTCTGGATCAGAAACTCTGGGGGTGGATGTTCATATACAAGGACCCAAGGAAAAACCTGAGACTCAAAATCTACCTCTGCAAGTAGAAGGCAGGGAAAGACTACAGAAAGGGGCTGACCACTTCAGTGTGGTGATTAACAGAGTTTATTAAGGGAAGCTTACATACAAGGTGTGCCTTGGGCAAATACTGTACAAAGTCGCCCCTCGCTTTTTGGCAGGTGCTAGAAAATTATGTAAGGTAAAGGTGTGGATAGTCGTAGGTACAAGTATGTTAATGCTACCAGGTACAGGAATTACTTTACATGCTTTACCAAGTCAGGAACATGTTCTAGGAAACAACACATAGCAGGAGGCAGGGGAGGGATTCTTGTTTGTCAGAATGAACATGAGTTACCCTCAGACAGTCTATAAGGGCGGTTTGCAGAGAGCAATGTCCATTCTGGCCTGGGGACAGATGGTGATTGTGTCATGGAACTGCCTCTCCTTCACAGTACAGCCCAGCAGTGTGTTTTAGCCCAGAGGTCCCTAAACCTTAGGCCAAAGACCGGTACCAGTCTGTAGCCTGTTAGGCACTTGGCCGCATAGCAGGAGGTGAGCTGCAGGCTAAGCTTTGCTCACATTACTGCCTGAGCTCTGCCTCCTGTCTTCCCCACCCCAACCCCCAGAATCCTATCTCTCCCATCTCCACCAATCCCCTCCCCAACCCCTTGCCATCCGAAGAAAAACTGTCTTCCATGAAACAGACCCTGGAACCAAAAATGATAGGGACTGCTATTTTAACCCACCCTCTAGGTGATTCTTATGCATGCTCTAGAGCAACTTTTTCATCTCATGGCACACATAAACTAATTACTTAAATTCTGCAGCACACCAAAAACACGTATATCAATTCATTCATTCCAGACAGTTCTTGTTGTGTTGGCTGTTGTCCTTTTTTACATTTGACGATTTGAGGAAAAAGAGGTCAGTGCCCCTGACTAAATAGCAGTACATGTTTTAAAAATTCTGGAGGCACACCTGTTGAAAATCACTGCTCTGAAGAATTTGAGAACCATTACTCTAGAATTCCAGAGGGAAGGAATCTGACCTCCTATTATTGCGAGAGTAAGACAGAATCAAAGAAAGATCACATTTGGCTCTATTTATGTTTCAGGTATGAACAGTAAAATTAAGACATTGTAATCTTGGAATCTGCATATACTTGCTTATAAATTTTTTTGTCCCCCTATCATCACAAGTAGTAGAACTTAGAACATTTTCAGATGTTCGGAACATGCACACACACTGCAAAGGTGAGATAAGAGATGACAAACTGTGGTCCTAGTACAGATGCAGGAAGGTATGCCTAGGGCTGAGGATTAAGGACAGGGAAAGGGAAACTGGCTGCTCTGAGGCCACCACAACATGGCTAGAGGTCTTAGAGAGAGGATGTGTTGAATATGGTAATAATTGCTCCAGTGTCACCACATTAACCCACGACTGCCTTATGCTTAGATTATGGCAGACAGCTGGTCTCAACTGGTCTCAACTGGCCTCAACTGGCCTCTTAGGCTCAGGCTCTACCAGTCCCTCCATGGTGAGATGTTTTGTAGACTCCAGCTCCTGGTTACAGCTGGTACTCTTGCTTTCCCCCTCTCCTTTTTCCTACAAGGCCCTTCGTCTACTTCCCTCAGCACTCTCTCCCTGTGTGCACCTTTTTTGCTCCTGTCCTGTGCCTTCCCTTGTGCTGGCTAGTCAGAGTACACACATTTTAGTCATCCGATAGCTCAGCCTCCATCTGTTGGTCCTGGGGTACAGATTCTTGTCCCCTCCCTTGCATCCAGCTGAATTCAACATACATCATTTATCTGGGCAAGAGATGCCAAGGGGAAATAAAACAGTCTGTTAGGAAGCAAGTCACAACTCCTGGCAACTAGCCACCACCATGTAACACACTAAGTGCCACGAAAGAGGCTCCAGCCCACATTCAGTTCTCATATTCTGGCTGGCACATTTTAGCCTTTAAAATGACACAGGAGTCTATTAGTCTTCAAAAGGTGTGTGCTGCCTTCCTAAGAAGTTTTCGAGTCAAGTCAGCCTCTGCCACTTCCTTGCATCTTATACAGAGCCTGACATACACTGAGTGACCACAAAGCATGCCTGTGGAGTTCATGCTTGTTGTATGACAAATGAAAAGCTGATACTGGAAGGTTGCTCAAAGCTGACCAAGGTCTATGTAATATTTAGAGTTCAGAATCTTTAGAAAGTTGGCTCATAATTATAAACTGCCTTATATCTATGCTTAAGGAAAGCCTTTTTTAAAGCACCATTTAAAATAGTTGACCTGTTCAATCACTATCACCTGTACACAGAAAGCTTCCACATTCTGGCACATGTTCTATAACATGAATAGAAATGGCCAGGAGAGGCTGTGTTCAAACTTTAAACATCATTAACATGCTGCTCTCATGTCCCTGTGAAGACCTGGTACAGGGGGCTTTCGGCTCCTAAGAGATGCTGTGCAATAGCTTCTTTGAATATTTCCTTCAGAAGTGATAATGTCTCATGCAGAAAAAAGGAGGAATGTCTGTGTGGAAGACACTAACCTGATATTTGGCAAGTCCATTTGATATAAGTGCTTTTATTAACCTGTGAGCTGAGTCCATGGTTAGTCCAAAAGGTACAATCACACACACTCCAAATCCCAAAATGCATTAAAAAGTTGATTGATTTGTATACGATGACATAAGCTAATTTTCTAGTGTATTTGGTCATACACATCTAGCATTTAGCAGTTGCTTGGTAAACACCTGCTATTTGAATTCATGAAACCAACTCCCTTCCCCAAGGTTGGTGCTTCACCTACCACAAGCTGTGTGGCCTGTAGAGGGGAGAAGGGCCTCAAAGAGAACCTTGTAGGGATGCCAGCACAGGGCTCTGTTTGCATGCAGGGAGAGATCCTGAGGCATAGTCTCTGTGATATGGCCCTGGGGAGAAGAAAGGCCCAGGACTAAAAGACATAGCCTGCTGCCCCTCCCCAGTGGTGTTCCAGGACTCCCCTCCCACTTTATAGCCAGTTATACTGCATGAGAAGAACACTCTCTGCTGGGGTGCAGAACAATTTTTCAAATATTTTTGACCATGACCCACAGTAGGAAAACATATTATTTTGTGAAGCAGGAAAGACACCAACCAACATAGAATTGAAACAAAGGTTTCACAATACAAGTTACTTTTACTATACAGGATGTGCTGATTCTTGCCCATGCCTTCCCATTAGAGAAAAATGTGACCCATTCCACTGATTTTATAATCCACTAAGGGGTGAGACCAGTATTTTGAAAACAACCACACAGCGATCCACTGGAAGGATGGGCTCAGGCACTCCATCTCAGAGACCCTTCAGTGAAGGAAGGGTGATTCTCCCTCAGGCCCATACCACGTAACACTTAAATCACAGGAGAGTGAGAATTTGAACAAGAAAGCTTCAAGGAGAGGTTTTTCTGTCTATATCTAAAATATTATATTACAAAAAAATATAATAACATTCTTAACCATGACCTTCCCATAGACTGTTTTCAAATAATCTAAAAATCTGCCCAACAGAGTTTAGAGACTGCTGCCCCAAGTGGCTGCTCTCTGCTTCTGCCACTAGTAGGGAGAAATACATCCTAGGGGAGAGACTTCTTCATTGATCCATTGGAGGGCAGGGTCAGAGAGTTAGGACACTTCAGGGGGACTTGAAAGCATCACCCTACTCGGCTAATCTAGAGCCAAAGCAGAACTTTTTCAGCATGTTGAGTAATCCCTGTTTACTTGTACTTTACAACTGAGCAAGTTGTGACCTCCAGGGGAGCGCCATTCACACAGACCATGTCCTGAATGAGGGCCTCTGGAAACAGGTTTAAGTTTCAAACTGTAAAAAACAAAACAAAGTTACACAGTTGTTGGTCAAAACGTCCAACATTCTCTTTCACCCTTGAAAGGAACAGAACAGAGCTCAGCCCTGGCTGGTGTGGCTCAGCGGACTGAGTGCTAGCCTTCAAACCAAAGAGTCACTGGTTGGATTCCCAGTCAGGGCAGGTCCCCAGTAGGGGGGGTGTGAGAGGCACCCACACATTGATGTTTCCCTCTCTTTTCTCTCCCTTCCCCTCTCTAAAAAAATAAATAAATCTTAAAAAAAAAAAAAAAAAAGAATAGAGAGCCCAGAAACAAACCCATACCTTTATAGTCAATTAGTATTCAACAGACAAAGCAAGCAAGGAAGCATATGATGGACTCAAGATAGTTTATTTAATAAACAGTGTAGGGGAAATTGGACAGATATGTGCAGAAAAATGAAACTAGACAACCTCCTTATACCACACATAAATAAATCCAAAATGGATTAAAGACTTAAATGTTAGACCTAAAACCATAAAAATCCTAGAAAAAAAAAACATAGCAAAATCTTGGACATAGCTCACAGCAGTATTTTATCAGATACATCTCTCCAGGCAAGAGAAACAGAAAAAATAAACAAATGGGAGTACATCAAACTACTTTGCACAGAAAAGGAAAACATCAACAAAAATAAAAAGAAAACCCACAGAATAGGAGAACATATTTGTCAATACATCCGATAAGGGGTTAATACCCAAAATTTATAAAGAACTTACAAAACTCAACACCAAAAACAAACAACCCAATTAAAAAATGAGCAAAGGACCTGAATAGACACTTCTCCAAAGAGGACATATGGATGGCCAATAGACATATGAAAAGATGCTCAATGTCACTAATCATCAGAGAAATGCAAACTAAAACCACAATGAATTATGATCTCACACCTTTCAGAATAGCTGTCATTAATAAATCAACAAACAAGTGCTGGTGAGAATATGGAGAAAGGGGAACCCTTTTGCACTATTGGTGGGAATGCAGATTGATGCAGTCACTGTGAAAAGCAGTATGGAGATATTTCAAAAAATTGAAAATGGATCCAAAACGATCTCTGCCCTTTGACCCAGAGATCCCACTTCTGGAAATATGTCCAAAGGAATCCAAAACACTACTTTGAAAGAGCATAAGCACCCCTATGTTCATTGCAGCATTATTTACAATTGCCAAGATATGGAAGTAGTGCAAGTGTCCATCAGTAGGTGAGTGGATAAAACAACTATGGGACATTTATACAATAAATACCATTCTGCCATAAAAAAGAAGAAAGTTTTACCCTTTGTGACAGTATGGATGGACCTGGAAAACATTTTGCTAAGTGAAATAAGTCAGACAGAGAAAGACAAATACCATATGATTTCACTCAGATGTGGAATCTAATTAATGAACTAAACTAAGAAGCAAAACAGAGAGACTCATAGATAGAGAGTAGGATGATGTTAAGGGGTGGTGGAAGAATTGAGAAAAAGGAAAAAGGATCATAGATATGGACAACAGTGTGGTGATTGTGGGGTGTAGGGTAGTATAAGGTGACTATATGGTACTGGAGAAATAAAAAGGAAAAACTATTTGAATTAAAAAAAAACAAACTGCAAAAAACTAAATTGCAGAATTGTTGGTCAGAATGTCGACACATTCTTTTTTACCCTTAACTGCATCCACTGACTTGTGTTTTTCAGTAAGAGCAGCTTTTCCTGGTGGTATCTTAAAGACTGGAGTTCTTATTTAGACCTATCAGTTTCTGTTTGGGAAATCTAAAACTCAGTTTTGTCACTACTAAAACAGGAATGATGATAACACTCAGACACCAAGCTGAGGAGAATAAGGCACATTGAAGCTCTTCATAAATGTCTGAAAGTCAGGTCCTGCTGCAGTTTTCTGACCTCGGGCTTCTGTGCCCAGGTTTGCTTCCTCCTGGCCAATGGCACTGGGAAAGCTCCATGTACAGTGTCAGGGAGAAGTGGGTTGCAACAAAGTTGCTAATGTATAGCAGTTCTGCAGGAGAGTACTATGCCTGGACTTTGGGATTTGCTCTGAGGCAGGAAAGAGGTGGGACTTGGAACACTGGACTTAACCCCAAATTCCTTTCACTTGCTTCTAAAAATTGTTGCTGCCATAAATCAGCATTACATAATTTCTTTAATCAGAGACTTCTAGCCATGATAGAGGCGTAGGTAGATACACTTTGCCTCCTCGCACAACCAAAAGAAGGACAATAACAAATTTAAAAATAACCAGAACTGACAGAAAATAAAACTGTATGTAAGTCCAACATCCAAGGAGTTAAAGAAGAAACATTCATCCAGACTGGTAGGAGGGGTGGAGATGGGCAGCCAGGCGGTGAGGACTCAAGACAAGGCAGTGGTTGGTGGACCAAGTAGTCCCACATTTGCATGAGGATAAACTGGGTGAAAAAACTAAGAAGCAAGACAGACTGTGTAAGCCAGGGTTCCAGTGCAAGGAAATAAAACCTCAAAACCTCTGACTGAAATAACTTGTGGGGGTTGAGGCACCAGGAGAAACTGCCAGCTTCACTGGAGAGTTCGTTGGAGAGACCCAGAAGGTCCTAGAACTACACAAAACCACCCACCTGGGAATCAGCACCAGAAGGGCCAATTTGCTTGTGGGTAGTGGGGGAAGTGACTAAAAGCCAGCAGAAACCTGAGTAAGCAGCACTGTTCCCTCTCATACCCCTCCCCCACATATAGCACCACAATGCAGAAAAGTGGGTTGGTCCCATTGAATACCTAAGGTTCCGCCCCTTACTATATAACAAGCATGCCAAGACAAAAAAGTATGGCCCAAATGAAAGAACAGATCAAAGCTACAAAAATAGAATTAAGCAATGAAAAGATAGCCAACCTATCAGATGCACAGTTCAAACATTGGTAATCAGGATGCTCACAGAAATGGTTGACTATGGTTGCAAAATGGAGAAAAAAGTGAAGACTATGCAAAGCGAAATAAAGAAAATATGCAGGGAACCAACAGTGAAGGGAAGGAAATCAGGACTCACATCAACAGTTTGGAGCAGAAGGAAGAAATAAACATTCGACCAGAACAGAATGAAGAAACAAGAATTCAAAAAAATGAGGAGAGGCTTAGGAACCTCCAGGACCACTTTAAACATGCTAACATCTGAATCATAGGGGTGCCAGAAGGAGAAGAGGAAGAGAAAGAAATGGAAAACTTATTTAAACAAATAATGAAGGAGAACTTTCCTAACCTGGCAAAGGAAATAGACTTCCAGGAAGTCCAGGAAGCTCAGAGAGTCCCAAAGAGGTTGGACCCAAGGAGGAACACACCAAGGCACATCATCATTACATTAGCCAAGGTAAAAATGAAGGAGAGAATCCTAGAAGCAGCAAGAGACAAGGAGACAGTAACCTACAAAGGAGTCCCCATCAGACTGTCAGCTGATTTCTCAAAAGAGACCTTACTGGCTAGAAGGGGCTGGAAAGAAGTATTCTAACTCATGAAAGGCAAGGACCTACATCCAAGATTGCTCTATCCAGCAAAGCTATCACTTAGAATGGAAAGGCAGATAAAGTACTTTCCAGATAAGGTCAAGTTAAAGAGTTGATCATCACCAAGCATTTATTATATGAAATGTTAAAGGGACTTATCTAAGAAAAAGAAGATAAAAAATATGAACAGTAAAATGACAACAAACTCACAACTATCAACAAATGAACCTAAAACAAACAAACAAACAAAGCAAACAACTAGAACAGGAATGGATTCACAGAAATAAAAATCACATGGAGGGTTATCAGCAGGGAGTTGGAGGGGTGAGAATGAGGGAAAAGGTACAGGGAATAAGCAGCATAAATGGTAGGGACTTAAAAATAGTTTGGGAAATGGAGAAGCCAAAGAACGCATATGTATGACCCATGGGCATGAACTAAGGTCAGGGAATAATGGTGGGAGGTTGTGTACAGGGTGGAGGGTAATAAAGGGGAGAGAAAAATGGGGCAACTGTAATAGAATAATCAATAAAACATTACAATTAAAAAAATATTTCTTGGGTCAATACTGTCATTATCCTGAGTTCCCTGTATATACACCATTACATTTATATCCAAAACATAAAAACAAAATACACCTTTGATCTCATCTCTCTGTATCTTATTAAATGTAAAATGAGCAACCATATTTTCAAAGACTAGGAGAATGAAGACTTGTACAATCTCCAAAGGGCACATTTTGTGAGGTGGGATTTCATGAAGCTAAAATGAACATCTCTGAGGAGGTAAATGGAAACAAAAACAAAAACTAGAAAGATTGGTACACTTTCTTTTTTGTACCTAGGTTGAAAAACAATCATGCTGACAAAGTTACTGGCCAATTTGCTAAACACCAACCACTTTTTAATTCCTCCCAACAGCATCAGTTACCCCCTTGCAGTCCTTATGCCCTACAGACCTGTTTTCTCTGAAGTCCCAGAGCTGTGGGAGGACACCATTTAGCTGGCCATGCTTGTGGCAGGTGACGGTATGCTGATGGTGGTGTCGGTGTAGACAGCTGCGTTTCTTCCCGTGGTCCCTTGTGTGTTTCTGCTCCTAGTGAAACCTCTCTGTGTGGACTGTCTCCACCGCAGTAGTTTCCAAGCCGCAGCTCTATACTTCTTTGAAATGAGGTTGTAGAGGATTGGGTTAATGGATGCACTTAAGTAGAAAAGTTGCAACGCAACAATGTTAAAGTACTGAGAAAAGTACATCATCTGAGAATCTTCTGTATTTATGTAAATGATTCTGCCAACGTGGAAAGGCAACCAACAAATTATAAATGCCAGAACCACCACCACTGCAAAACAAGACACAGGCACCAGAATTAGCTAAAGCGATGGAAAACATAAAAGGGATCTCTGAAAAGCCATCGGAAGTAATAAGTAACAACAAAACAAATTCCACAAAGTTTTGACCTAGCCGAACCCCCAGCCCAGAAAACTACCAGACTGCAGACAGCATCTATATTTTTTTTAAAGACGAATATTTGGCTCATGTATGTGTTATCAAGGCTGGACATAAAAACAGAAGTTGTTTCTCCTAACAAGGTGGCAGGTTTCCTTCCCCACAGCCACTTCAAAGAAGCGTACTCTCCTCTCTGTTGAAAAAAACACTGCAACAGGTCTGCACAATCTTAATTTTGGAATAGGCATGGATCACTTTAACCTTCAGGAAAACCTAGCATTAAGTAAAGAAATTTTAGCTTAATGTGATCTACCTTATCTTCTGAAGGATACTGTGAGATCCACATCCACAGTATCTAATGGGGACAGGCAGTTGCCTTAAGAGCCTCCAATCTCCTGTCCTGGATCAGCCTGGCTCACTGATCCTAGAGGCTCCGGAAAACCATTGCTGTTTAGCGGACCTGGGTATCCCGTCGTTAGAGACGCCTTGGGGCCTTGGGGACGTAGCTAGGGGTGGCCCCAAGGCCTGGGGCACTAGCGGGTTGGTGTGTTTGGAACACAGAAGTCTCTACTTACGCAGGACGAGGACCGTCTGCCGGTGGCCCCTCTCCCGTGCAGAGACGGCCGGGCCACGTAGCGGTCCCCGGTTCCTCCACAGCTCCCGCCCGATGAGTCCGTAAAGGACGCTGAGGCACAGGAAGGGCAGAAAGAAATAGGCGGTGGTGACCCACAGCATAACGCGCAGCGCGCCCAGCTGGGAAGGACTTGGCCGGCACTCGCGGCTGAACAGCGCCTGGGCCTCGGCTGCCTGGCGCCACGACAGCGAGGATGGACTTGGCAGCACTCGAGCGGACCCGAGGGCCGACGCCGTAAGTGGTGGGGAGGCGCGTGGCGAGGGAGTGAGCTGCGCGGTGCTGTTAAGGTCTGAGAATGCGTTTACGCCCGGGTCCTGCTCAACGCCCACCAGAAAGAAGAATGGCCCGGCAGATACCAGCGCCACGGCCCAGAGGGCTGCGATGCGCGCGCGGACGCGGGGCCGGGTGATGACCACGCGAGCTCGGAGCGGACGGCAGATGGCTAGGTAGCGCTCCACGCTGAGCACCGTCACGTGCAGCAGCGTGGCGTAGGTGCAGCCCTCGCCCAAGTAGAGAGAGAGGCGGCAGAGCAGCGGCCCGAAAACCCAGGGCCGCGAGCGCCAGAGGCGGTACAGGTCGAAGGGCAGACCCAGAAGGATAAGCAGGTCGGACACCGCCATGCTGCCCAGGTACAAGTTGGTGGTAGTCCGCATCTCCCGGTAGCACCCAATCAGCAGCACCGTCACCACGTTGCCGCTTACCCCGACGGCGAACAAGCCCAGGCACACGGCGGTCACCGGCACCAGTGCCCTTATGGGGAAGGGCGAGCAGCGATGCTCGTCGCAGGGCAGCCCCGTGGCCCACGGTGGCTCCCGCACGCCCTCCTCGCTGTTGCTGCTGTTCCAGGAGCTGCCCATCGACGCGCTGCAGTGGGCTGGGAGCCTAGCGCATGGCCCTGCTGAAGAAGCGCTCCTCTGGCAGCTCACGCTCGGCGGCAGAGCTCGGCCCTTGCAGGCTCTACAGGAGCCCAGGCGGCACTGCCCGAGCACTGCCCGCCCTAACACAGCTCCGCGAGCTTTGAGGTGCTACCCACCCGGTGGCGCACAGTCTCCGCCCCTGGCCACCGCCTACCCCACTCTCCCACTCTCTCACCCTCTCCCAGGCTCGGCTTTTTCCAGGGCACTTTCTGCTCCACCAAATGGAACAGGGCGCGGGAGGGGCCGCAGCGCACCAGTCCCGCCCAGTCCCAGGCAGCGGTTTCTGAGCCCCAGTGAAGATGAACTCCAGGGCGCTGGCGCTTTCGTTGTTCTAATAGAGCGGACATCTGAGGGATGTCAGCTGGTGACTGCTTCCGGACGGTTAGAGAAGACTGCTGCAATACTGAAGAGTAGGGAAGAAGTTTAGACCAGTCTGGAGTTTCTCCCAGGTTCTAGTTATGGCTCTAAACCGAGTGATCTTGGATCAGCCTCAGCCTTGCCATGCCCAGTTCTCTTTTGTAGATTCCCGGGTGATGCTGGTGTAGCTGACCAAATAATTTCAGCAACCTCTAATTCTGAGATATATGGGCATGACCATGTCTACTCATCTTAAAGAACAAAGCTTGAGCATTCACTTGTACATTTGAGTACTGAAACGGGTGCTATATTGTACCTATGTACAAAGTATTTTACAAACTTAAAAAACAGTAGTTTCCAACACAAGAAAGAACTAAAATTATGGGGGAAAGACTCAAACTGAGTCAGTTCATGAGCTTTTAATGTCAATAGCTGATGCTGATTTAGTACTCAGGGTGTACTTCATTTAATCATATTCCTTAGGAGCTGGTGAGCAAAGTGGGTTTCGTTTGAGATCACACTGGCAGCAAGACACAGGACTGGGATTTCAATCCTAGTCAGCCTGATTCCCGGGCCTTCAGGTCCCGTGATGTTCCATCAAACTGCCTGCGGTGCCTCCGAGGTCGTTCTAGCTTTGCGGTGCTCACCCAAAGCACCACAGATTGCTTTGGAACTTTTCTGGGATTTCTTTCATCTCTGTGTGCTTGGACATCACATGCATTTCCCTACCCAACCTACTGTGGCTAAGATCCTCAACTTCTTTTTTTAAAAAAATATATTTATTGATTATGCTATTGCAGTTGTCCCATTCCCCGCCCCCCTTCATTCCACTCCACACTGCACACCCTCTCCCACCCACCTTCCCCCACTTTAGTTCACATACACGGGTCATAAGTTTAGCTTCTACATTTCCCATACTATTCTTGCCCTCCCCCTGTCTGTTTTCTACCTACCGTCTATGCTACTTATTCTCCGTACCTTTTCCCCCTCTCTCTTCCTCCCTTTCCCTGTTGCTAAACCTCCATGTGATCTCCATTTCTGTGGTTCTGTTCCTGTTCTAGTTGTTTGCTTTGTTTTTGTTTTTGTTTTAGGTGTTGTTGTTAATAATTGTGAGTTTGCTGTCATTTTACTACATGTGTTTTTTATCTTCTTTTTCTTTTTTTTTT
>PVIA01017622.1:0-15177 GCA_004024845.1 Tonatia bakeri
CTTAGCGTAGCCTTCATTTTTTCATCTAATTTGCAACTAAATTCAATGAATTCTGTGAGCATCCTGATCACCAGTGTTTTGAACTGTACATCTGATAGGTTGGCTATCTCTTCATCACTTACTTGTATTTGTTCTGAAGCTTTGATCTGTTCTTTCATTTGGGCCATATTTTTTTGTTTTCACACTCCTGTTTTGTAGTGAGGGGCGGAGCCTTAGGTATTCACCAGGGTGGGGCAACCCAGGTTGCTGAGTTGTGATGCTGTATGTGGGGGAGGGGTCCACGAGGAAACAGTGGCGCTTGCTCCGCTCTTTGCTGGATTTCAGCCCCTTCCACTGCTTCAACCAAGCAAGCTAGGCCCTTCTGGTGCTGATTTCCATGTGGGTGGGCTTGTGTATGTTCTAGGACCCTGTGCATCTCTCCAACGAATTCTCTTGTGAGGCTGGGAGTCTCTCTCGCCACCTCAATTCCCACAGGTGTTTTCAATCAGTGGTTTGAGGGTTTATTTCCCCGAGCTAGAGCCCTGGGTTGTGCATTCTATCTCACTCCCCAGTTTTGCCTTGTTTTTCTGTGCATGAATGTGGGACCACCTGGTCTGCCAGCTGCCTTGCTAGCCGCGCCCATCCATAATTCGCTGCCTCGCTGGGTTTGCCCGCTGGGTTGTGCCTGGGGTCTGCCTGCTACTGCTTTTTTTGGTGTGACCCCTCTTGGCCTCACCACCTGACTCCACCCCTTCTACCAGTCTGGATGAATGTGTCTATTTTAACTCCTTGGTTTTCGGACTTCCATACAGTTCAGTTTTCTGTCAGTACTGGTTGTTTTTCTATTTCTAAAATTTTGTTGTCCTTATTTTGGTTGTGGGAGGAGGCACAGTGTGTTTACCTATGCCTCCATCTTGGCCGGAAGTTCCAACACTTTAATTTTGAAAAATATAAGCATTAGGCTCAGAGAGTTTCACTGGTGAACATACTAAATATTGAACTAAGAAATTATACCAGTTCTTCAAGCCTTGCCCAGAAAGTAGAAGCAGAGGGAACACTTTTAACTCATCTCATGAGTCCAGCAATACTGCAACACCAAAAACAGAGAAAGGCTGACTACTGACCCATAACTCAAATGAATAGAGATGCAAAAATCTTCCCCAATACATTAGCAAATTGCATACAACACTCTATATAAAAATTATACTCATGATCACATGGAATTTACTCCAGATATGCAAGGCTGGTGCAATGCTCCAAATCAATCAATGTAATCCATCATATCAAATGCTGAAGAAGAAAGATGGAGTGATCATGTCAACTGATGCAGAAAGTTCATTTGACAAAATCCACTTCCATTCATGTAAAATCCCCTAGCAAATTGGACACAAAAAGGGACTTCCTCAACTGGACAAGAAACATCCACAAGAAGCCTGTAGCTAACATCAGACTTACTGTTGAGAATCTGTACCCTTTCCCCCTAAGATCAGGAAAAGGAAAGATGTTTCCTTTTACAAATCCTATTTACTATTATACTGGAATGCATACTAGAAAATGAAGGAAATTAAAACTATAGAGTTTGGAAGAAATAAAACTGTCTTTGCAGATGATATAACTGTCTATGCAGAAAATCCCAAAGAATTCACCAAAATATCTACTGAAGTAATAAGTAAGTACAGCATGGACAAAGTATGCAAAGTAATATAAAAATGTTAATAGCTTTTGTATACACCATCATTGAAAAATTGGAATTCACTATTGAATTAGATAATACCATTAACTATAGCACCAAAATATAAAAAACCTAGGTATGTACTTAACAAAATGTGTAGAGAATCTGTAGACAGAAAGATAATCTAGAAAAAGGAGATTTTATTTTGTAAAACAAAAATTATTTCAATGTAAGATTTCAAAGTATATTAACAAACTTGAAGTGTTGAGCTGAGTGTTAAAGAAAAATTAAAGTTAAATGACTTGTTTTAAATATCAGAAACTTGAATAATATGGTTTCAAATTCAAAACTAACAATTATACAAATATAGATTAAAAATCATTTAAGAGACTTCTGGCCAAGATGGAGGTGTAGATAGATACACTGTGCCTCCTTGCACAACCAAAACAAGGGCAACAACAAATTTAAAAATAAAAGAACAACCATTACTGACGGAAACTAGAAATTTGTTGAAGTCCGACAACCAAGGAGTGAAAGAAGAAATTAATCCAGACTGGTAGGAGGGCCTGAGATGGGCAGCTGGGCAGAGAGGAAGCATGGCAAGGCAGGGGCTGGAGGACCAGGACAGGCAAGGTGGCAGCTGGAAGACTGAGCAGTCCAACATTTGCGTATACATAAACCAGGAGGAACTGGGGAGTGAGACAGATTGTGCAAACCAGGGTTCCAGTGAAGGAAAATAAAGCCTTAAAACCTCTGACTGAAAAAACCTGTGGGGGTTGAGGGGGCAGGAGAAACTCCCAGCCTCACAGGAGAGTTAGTTGGAGAAACCCACAGAATGCTGGAACATACACAAACCCACTCACCCAGGAATCAGCACCAGAAGGGCCCAATTTGATTGTGGGTAGCAGGGGAAGTGACTGAAAGCCAGCAGAGATCTGAGCAAACAGCATCTTTCCCTCTGGGACCCCTCCCCCACAGACAGTGCCACAATGTAGCGACCTGGGTTGCTCAGCTCTGATGAATACCTAAGGCTCCGCCCATTACTATAAAACAGATATGCTGAGACCAAAAAAAAAAAAGGCCCAAGTGAAAGAACAGATCAAAGCTCCAGAAAAAATACAACTAAGCAAAGAAGAGATAGCCAACCTATCAGACACACAGTTCAAGACACTGATAATCAGGATGCTCACAGAAATGGTGGAGTATGGTTGCAAAATAGAGGAAGAATTGAAGGCTATGAAAAGTGAAATAAAGGAAAATATACATGGAACTAACAGTGATGGGAAAGAAACTGGGGCTCAAATTGACTGTTTGGACCAGAAAGAAGAAAGAAACATTCAACTAGAACAGAATGAAGAAACAAGAACTCAAAAAAGATAAGGAAAGGCTTAGGAACCTCTGGTACAACTTTAAACATTCCAACATCTGAATCATAGGGGTGCCAGAAGGAGAAGAGGAAGACCAAGAAATTGAAAACTTATTTGAAACAATAATGTAAGAGAGCTTCCCCAATCTGGACAAGGAAATAGATTTTCAGGAAGTCCAGGAAGCTCAGAGAGTCCCAAAGAAGTTGGACCCAAGGAAGCACACAGAGGCACATCATAATTACATCACTCAAGATCAAAGATAAGGAGAGAATCTTCAAAGCAGCAAGAGGAAAGAAGACAGTTACCTACAAAGGAGTTCCCATCAAACTATCTGCTGATTTCTCAAAAGAAACCTTGCAAGCAAGAAGTGTCTAGAAAGAAGTATTTAAAGTCATGAAAAGCAAGGACTACCACCAAGATTACTCTATCCAGCAAAGCTATCATTTAGAATGGAAGGGCAGATAAAATGCTTCCTAGATAAGGTCAAGTTCAAGGAGTTCATCACCACCAAGCCCTTATTATATGAAATGTTGAAGGGACTTATCTAAGAAAAAGAAGAAGATCAAAAATACGAACAGTAAAATGACAACAAACTCACAATAATCAACAACCAAACCTAAAAACAAAAACAAAAACAAACTAAGCAAACAACTAAAACAGGAACAGAACCACAGAAATGGAAATCACATGGAAGGTTATCAGTGGGGAAGAGGAGGGGAGGAATGGGGAAAAAATATAGGGAATAAGTGGCATAAATGGTAGGTAGAAAACAGGGGGAATTTAAGAATAGTATAGGAAATGTAGAAGCCAAAGAACTTATATATGTGACCCATGGACATGAACTAAAGGGGGGGATGCGAGTGGGAGAGGATGTGCAGGGTGGAGGGGAATAAAGGGGCGAAAAAAATGGGACAACCGTAATAGCATAATCAATAAAATGTACTTAAATATAATGAAAAAAATAAATAAGTAAAAATGAATAAATTTCAGAGTATGTAGCAGACTCTCCCATATCATTAAAGGAAGAACAATCTCCTCAACATTGGCAAAAAATAAACTGGCAATTCATAGAAGAGGCAATTTAAATGACTGATAGACATGAAGACCTGTTGAAGCTCCCATGCAATCAAAGAATGCAAATTAACAGGCTACATCTAGTCGTAGGAGAAAACAGTGGTTCAGCCACAAGAAAGATAATTTGGTAGGATCTATAAACCCTTAAATATTAGGACCCTTAGCCTCAACAATTTTACCTTTTGGTTTTTGACACAAGACAAATACTTGTATATAAGCAAAACATAACTGTATAATTGATATTATCACATATCTTTCATAATATGAACAATTAAAAACAACACAAATGGTTTCAATGGAACATAATTTTAAAATTATGGTGCATCAACTCCAAGAAGTAGTATGCAATGTTAATAAAAATGAGGGAGAGCAATATTTAGTCACTTGAAAAAAAACCTGTAATAAGTTTAATATTAAAGTTTAAAAAATGTAAAATACAGAATGGTGTATAAAATATAATCTCATTCATTAAAAAACAAGATACAAGTTATGCATTTAGGAAAACAAGTTGTGTGTGTAAATGCATAGAAGAGACATAAAAGGCTGTGCCCACAACACTCAGCAGGACCAGGATCGGAAGCTGCAGGGGGTGCGTGGTGAAAAGGACTTTCCCCCTCTATATACATGCTATTTGAATATTTATGACCAGCAATGTATAATGTATTTCTTTTGCATTAAAAAATCAAACAATCAAACATATTAACTAGTGTTATTTCTGACCCTACTAAAGGTAGGATTTCTAGCCTTTTTCTTGTTAGAGGTAGAACCCACCCAGAGCAGAAAATCAAAGCACGAATGAAAACACCAGCCTGCATTGGGTTTTGGCATGTTGGTCCTTCCTCTCCTTTTGACGTCCTTAGATCAAGATCCCTAGAGGAAGAACCAGACCCCCAGCCAGAGATGGGAATAGGCTGGGTGCTGACCTGTCCCCAGGTCAGGTCTGAGGACAAGGCACCCAGATTTGAAAAGTCAGATGCTTACCCTGAATTTTGTGTTTCCTAAGCACCCTCTTTGAAATGACCTAGGTGAAGGTAGAGGGGCTCCAGGGGAACAAGAGGGTCCAGAGGTCATGAGAAAATAACAATTCACTGCCTCAAAACCTCAGGAAGATGGCTCTCCAGTGGAGTGGTAGGTATAAGACAAGAGTCCTGTAGGTTGTGGCCGCTGCCCTCACACCAGAGGCTGTCCCTCTGCAGTTTAAAGACTCAATTTCTTCATCACATACTCCTGCATTTCATTAACTGCATGTGAGTGTTCTTGTGAAGCTGGACTAAAGTCAAGCTTTCTATGAGTGTCTAATGACAGGCACTAAAAGCAGCAGCACTGCCAGAGAGAAAGTTAAAGGAAGGAAGACAGAGACTGACCTGGTGCTGAGGTTGCTGTCCCCAGTGAACTTTGTCTTGCCTTTGGCTCTGCCTGGGCCTCTGATCCCTACAGTGTCCCCAACCTGGTTTCAGCCTGGTTTCAGCCTAGTTAGCACTGAGCAGGAAGTCCGTAACTTACTCACTCTGAGAAGGCTCCACCCAAAAGGGAAATGAGAAGTGAAAATAACTTTTGTAGTGTTGTCAGACATGTCTCCCTCCTCCTGCAGCCCGACATGGCTCTCAGCCATCGATCGGGACATGGTGCAGCAGGAGTGGAGGACAAGGAGGGACAGTCAGGGACTGGAGGGGTGGGGGAAGAGGACACACAGCAATGAGCAGCCCTGCCCTCCAGGAGTTCTCTTGTTTGTGCAAAGATACAAAAACATCAGTGGATTCCACTGTTCTCACAGCCCTAACTTTCAGAGAGGGTGCAGGGGAACAGAGTTAGGGCTCCGTGGTCAGACACAGGGCTGGAGAAGCCAGATTCTTAGAGTGATGGTTTTCACATTTGTTCCCCGAGTCCAACTCCCCCCAGCTGGGACTAAGGGTTGTGGTCCATTTACATGTAAGATACAGGGGAAGTTTCTACCCTCTCTCCATATATGTTCTTTCTTCTCCCCCCAAAAGCAAATATCAATCTGCACAGATTCCATACACTGATGAGGATGTTTCTTTCCCAGAGTGCAGGGTCTCAGTGTGTCCCATATGCTGCACACATGGGGGATCTCTCCTTCCCCCGATTCCCTCCCTCATTGGTCATTGGGGGTAGAAAATTAGTAAGCTGAGCCTTTGCTAGGCACAGCTGTCCTCTGCTTCTGGCATCCATTGGTCAGGGGACCCAGACAAGGTCTGACACAGACGACACCAGTCTTTCCAGTGTCCCCCCTTCCCCTCACTTTCCTCTCTCCCACAGCAAGCAGACTAGGCCCCCCTGGTCTGGGTGTTGGCATAAATGTGCCCACTTTCCCCTGAGTTGTCTTAGAGTCACCAAGATCACTACATGAATGAGAGTTGCCTGGGTAGGAAACCCACAGTGGCCAGGCCCATGGGTGGACACTCCCAAACTGGGGATGCCCTGGCTGAAGGGAGTGGGATGCTTGTTGGGCCAGGATAAGCTGGCATGCATCCTGCTCTGCCAACAGCAGTGGTTTCTGTGGGATCGGGAGGCCTCTGTGCAGAAAGCAAAGATTTTTGATTCAGAAAACAATGTCAGACCCACCTGCGTTAGGACCCAGATAAGACCATCTTCAGAAGCAGGTGGACCCCCTAACAGTCCTGCTGGACTGATGTGAAGGACAGAAGGAAGTGCTTGGGGCATTTTCCCAGGAGGCAAGGAGCACTGACAATGGGGACCATTCCTGTTTTCAGGAAAGTTGCCTGAGCTAGGGGACCTGGAAACCTGAGAAGCAGGAGAGGCAGTGACTAACGGGGACGTGGGGTGGAGAACTCAGGGAGGGGACGGGCTTCCTTAGCTTCACCAGGAGCAGCTTCTAATCAGACATCAGTAGTGGGCTGAGTCTCCAGCCTGGGAGACCCTGTGGAGACAGAGGCTTGTCCCTGAGGTGAAGAAGGGAATCCAGACCTGAGAATTCACAGGCATGAGGAAGAAAGCAGTGGCAAGAGTAGCCACTGGGCTGAGGATGGAGACCTGAGGCACCTCTGTGGATGCAGGCATGGAGAGGGAGTGGCACCTGGACCTAAGTAGAAATACTCAGGCCCTGCACTGATATCCTCTTCTAGGAAGTGGCCCCTCAACTAGCAGGACTCCTGGTACCCGTACCCTCCCTTCTTTCTGGAGAGACTCTCAGGCTGGGAGTCCTGTAAAAGGTGAGTCTGCTCCCTGGTGTGTCTCCCTGGGTTTATCCTGTGGGAGAGGCTAGGGGTCTCAGCTTCTCCAAGCTCTAGTGCACAGGGACAGTAGTCTGTATGGTGTGTGGTGTGTGTGTGTATTACGTGGTTGATTGTAGCACTCTGAGGGTTTGTGGTAAATCTAATTCTGGGCTTCAGATTTAGGGATTATTTTTGGCACACATCTAAGCCATCTCGATTCAGCTTTTACCAAGAAGAAAGTTGGTATTTTGATCTTCAACTGTCTCATTTTTTTGCCTGTCAGTTGGTTTGGAACTAAGGTCTGAAGGCTTAGGGAGAGTTTATACACAAAATCTGAGGAATTGCTGTGACATTCTCCTTTCTGGGATTACCCTCTTGTCCCCCAGAAAGACTGGCTGCCTGACTTACTGCCCAGGAAGAAGGTGGACTTTCTATCAAAGTGTTGACCACCCTACAAGCCTGTGGCTGCTCTCAGAGCCTGCCACATTCCAGATAGTAAACTGGAAACATTGTGTGTTGGTTGCTTGTGAGATTTGACTTTACTTCAGACTTGCACTGTCTTTCTTTGTTCACTTTCTTGAGTCTCAGGCATCAGTCTCCAAATATTGCCCAGGGTTTCCAGCTGTGTTTTTCAAGAGGATGGCTCATTAGGATCTCACTCCTACAGATCAGAAGCAGAATGCTTCATCCTTGCATGTAAGCAGCAGACCAGCTGTGCCCATTCCCACACTCAGCCCTGTTCTGGCTTCCGGAGATGCCAGCGGGCCCAGTGCCCCTGAGCCCCTGCCCACCAAACAGGAGAGATGCTGCTGTGCAGAGCATCAGAGGCACATATTTGTTAGGAGAGACACAAGCCAGGCTAGATACACTTTGTACTTCTGTGCTCACGAGAGCACAAACACACAACTCTTTAGAGTGGGCTCGTTTCATAAGCAAAATAAGACAGCAAATAATATGCCTGGAGAAAAAACATTGTTTATTCTAGAATTTCAGTTGGCGTTAATACTTTCTTCATTATTGTTTTTGTATTAACAGTTGTCCCAAGTTTCCTCCATTGCTCTCCCCTGCCCTGCTCACTTCCAGCTCTCACTGTCAATCCCCACCCTGTTGTCCATGGATCATTTATACATCTTCATTGACTAGTCCCTTCCCCATCTTGTCCACCTTGTTCCCCTCTCCCCTCCCTTCTGGTCGCCGCCAGTCTGTTCCTTATTTCCATGCCTCTGGTTCTATTTTGCTCCTTTGTTTTGTTCACTAGGTTCTACTTATAGATGAGGTCGAATGATATTTGTCTTTCTCCACCTGGATTATTTCACTTAGCATAATATTCCCCAGTTCCATCCATACCATTGCAAAAGGTAGGAGTTCCCTCTTTCTTTCTGCTGCATAGTATTCCATTGTGTAAATATCCACCATTTTTGATTCATTTATCTACTGATGGGCACTTAGGCTGTTTCCAGCATGTGGCTATTGTAAATAACACTGCTATGAAGAAAGGGGTCATAGGTTCTTTTCAATTGGTGTTTCAGGATTCTTAGGGCATAATCCCAACAGTGGAATTACTGGGTCAAAAGGCAGTTCCAGAATTTTCTTTCTTTGTCATATATGTTTTATTGCAATAAAAGAAATCGATGGAAAAAAAGGCAGTTCCATTTTCAGTTTTTTGAGGAAATTCCATACTGTTTTCCACACTGGCAGTACCAGTCTGCATTCCCATCAGCAGTGTATTAGGGTTTCTTTTCTCCACATCCTCTCCAACACTTGTTTATTTGTTTATGATGGCCATTCTGTCTGCTGTGAGTTGGAATCTCACTGTGGTTTTAATTGGCATCTCCCTGATGGCTAGAGATGCTGAGCATCCTTTCATACATCTCTGGGTTCTCTGTATGTCCTCCTTGGAGAAGTGTCTGTTCAGATCCTTCTTGCCCATTTTTTAATTGGATTGTTTGTCTTCCTGGTGTTGCATCATTTCAGTTTTTAATGTATTTTGGAGATCATATCCTTGTCCAAGGTATCATCGGTAAATTTGTTTTCCTGTATGGTTGGTTCCCTTTTCAATTTACTGATGTTTTCTTTAGCCTTGCAGAAGCTTTTAAAATTTGATTTAGTCCCATTTGTTCATTCTTTCCTTTATTTCCCTTGCCCTTGAGGATATATTGGTGAAAATATTGCTGTGTGGGATATCTGAAATTTTACTATGTTTTCCTCTAGGACTTTTCTGATTTCATGTTTTATGTTTAAGTCTTTTATCCATTTTGAGTTTATTCTGGTTTATAGGATAAGTTGGTGGTCTAGTTTAATTTTTTTGCACATATCATTCCGGTTCCCCCAGTTTGTTGAAGAGGCTACTTTTAGTCCATTTTATACTCCTGCCCCTTTGTCAAATATTGACTATAGAGACATTAGTTTATTTTTGGGCTCTATTCTTCAATTGATCTATGCATCTGTTCTTATGCCTATATCAGACTGTTTTGATAAAATGGCTCTGTAATGTAGTTTGATAGCAGGTATTATGATACATCCTACTCTGTTCTTCTTTCTCAAGATTGCTGATGCTATTTGGGGTCATTTTTGGGTTCATATACACTTTTGAAATATTTGTTCTAAATCTGTGAAATATGTCATTGATATTTTAAGAGGGATTGCATTGAATCTACAGATTGCTTTGGGTAGTATAGACATTTTAATGATGTAAATTTCTCCAATCTATGAACATGGTATATGCTTCCACTTATTTGTGTCTTCCTTAATTTCTTTCTTCAGTGTTATATAGTTTTCTGAGTATAGGTCTCTTACTCCTTTGGATAAGTTTATTCCTAGATACTTTATTTTTCTCATTGCTATAATAAATAGAGTTTTTTCCCCTAGTTTATCTTTTTGATATTTCACTGTTGGTGTACAAACATGCCTTCAATTTCTGAATATTGACTTTGTGTCTCACTATGTTGCCAAATTCACTTATAGGTTGAGTAATTTTTTGGTGAAGTCTGTACATTTTCTATGTATGCTATCATGTCATCTGCAAACAATGACAGTTTTACTTCTTCATTTTCAATTTGGATGCCTTTTATTTCTTTTTCTTGTCTGATACCTGTGGTTAGAACTTTCAATACTATGTTGAATACAAGTGTTGAAAGTAGATATCCTCCTGGCTGGTGTAGCTCAGTGGATTGAGCGCAGGCTGCGAACCAGGCATCGCAGGTTCAATTCCCAGTCAGGGCACATGCCTAGGTTGCAGGCCATGTCCCCCAGCAACTGCACATTGATGTTTCTCTCTCTCTGTCTCCCTCTCCCTTCCCTCTCTAAAAATAAATAAATAAAATCTTAAAAAAAAAAGAAAGTAGATATCCTTGTCTTGTGCCTGATCTTAGAGGGAAAGCTTTTAAATTTTGCCTATTGAGTATGATATTGGTTGTAAGTTTCTCATATATGGCCTTTCTTATGTTGAGGTATGCTCCTGCTATTCCCACTTTGTTGAGTGTTTTTATCATAAATGGGTGCTGTACTTTATCAAATACTTTTTCGCCAACTATTGTTATGGTCATTTTCGCCAACTATTGTTATGGTATTGTTATGGTGATTTTTGTCTTTCCTTTTGTTTATGTGGTTTATTATGTTTATTGATTTGTGAATATTATACCATCTTTGCATCCCTGGGATAAATCCCATTTGATCATGGTGTATGATCATTTTAATGAATTACTGGATGCAGTTCACCAATATTTGTTGAGGATTTTAGCATCTATGTACATCAGTGTTATTGGCCTGTAGTTTTCTTTCTTTGTTGTGTGTTTACCTGGTTTTGGAATTAGGGTAATGCTGGCCTCACAAAAAGAGTTTTGGAGTCTTCCTTCTTCTTGGAATTTTTGGAATAGTTTGAGAAGAATAGGGGTTCGCTCTTCCTTAAATGTTTGTTAAAATTCACCTATGAAGCCGTCCGATCCAGGGCTTTTGTATGCTGGGAGTTTTTTTTTTTTTTTATTCCTGTTTCAATTTCACTAGCTGTTAATGGTCTATTTAGGCTTTTTGCTTCTTCTTGATTCAGGTTTGGAAGACTACATATTTCCAGACATTTGTTCATTTAGCCCAGGTTGTCAAATTTCTTGGCATATATTGTCCATAGTAATTTCTTACAATCATTTATATTTCTGATGTATAGGTTGTAAACTTTCCTCTGTACTTTATGATTTTATTTATTTGGGTCCCTTCTCTTTTTTTCTTCTTTAATTTTCTTGATGAGTCTGGTTAAAGGCTTATCGATTTTGTTTTCTTTTCAAAAAATCAGCTCCTGGATTTATCAATCCTTTGAATTGTTCCTTTAGTCTCTTTGTCATTTAATTCTGCTCTGATCTTGATTATTTCCTTGCTCACTCTGGGATTAATTTGTTGTCATTCCTCTAGTTCTTGTAGATGTAGGGTTAGGTTGTTTATTTGAAATGTTTCTATTTTTTTTAGGTAGGCCTGTATTGCTATGAACTTCTCTTTTGGAACTGCCTTTGCTGTGCCCCATAGGTTTTGGCCTGTTTTGTGTTCATTTTCATTTGTTTTCAGAAACGTTTTGATTTCTTCCTAGATCTCATTCTTAACCCATTCATTGTTTAATAGAATTTTATTCAATGTCCATGAATTTGAGTGTTTTTCAGCTTTTTTCCCTTCAGGTTGGTTTCTAGTTTCAAGTCCTTGTGGTCTGAGAAGATGCTTGATATGATGTAGGGAAATGGTTTGTTTTAAGTCTGGCAAATGTGACTCAGCTCTGAATGGAAAACCTACAGAAGCAAAGTGGTAGGCAGGAGCCAGACCCTCACACCAGGTTTTCCCATGGGAATCAGGCTTAGAAAATGCATACAGACTGTTATGCGTGCTCTTACTAAAAGTCCCTCACCCTGGTCTGAAACAGTAGATTTTTATTGTCTATCTTCAAGGTATTTTCCAAAGCCTGTGTGAATTTTCCCAAGGATGGAGCTGATCAGCTCACCACCTTTCCCTTCTGCAGTTGTTATTTTCATTTCCTTGATTGTACATAAAAAGTGGGCAACAATATTCTATGTAATAGATAATAAATTCTTCTTTTATGTAAGACCCAAGAAAAACAATAAAAGCCTGTCCAGGTAAGGATCGGTGTACTCTCCCCTTGAGAGAATGGCCAAGGTGCTCTCCCCTTGAGAGAGTGGCCAAGGAGTTCTCCCCTTGTGAAAAGTGGCTGCAGGACTCTCATCTTAAGAGAGTACCAAACCTTCCCTTTTTCTCCACAGGACTGCTATAGTCTGTGTATTTGTTTTCATCTTCGGTCACAACACTCAGACTCTGCTGGCCGGAGTCTGCCACAATATGATTTCAATTTTCTTGAATTTGTTGAAGCTTTTTTTGTTGTCCTATCATGTGGTCTATCTTTGAAAATGTTCCATGCACATTTGAAAAGAATGTGTATTTTGCTTCTTTGGGATGAAAATCTATATATCAGTTAAATCCATTTGATCTAGGGCATTGTTTAATGCTGAAATATCCTTGTTGATACTTTGTTTGGAAGATCTATCCATTTTTGACAGTGGGGTGTTACAATCCCCTACTATAATTGTGCTGCTGTCTAACCTTTCTTAAAGTCCTCCAAGATATTCCTTATATATTTGGGTGCTCCTATGTTGAGTGCATATATGTTTATAATGTTTATGTGTTCTTGATGGATTCTTCCCTTGAGTATTATGATATGTCCTTCTGGGTCTCTTTTTATGGTTTTGTTTTGAGTCTATTTTGTCTGATATGGGTATTGCCACCCAGGCATTTTTTCCTGTCCATTTGCTTGTAATATTTGTTGCTAGTCCTTTACTTTCAGTCTGTGTAGGTCTTTTGTTCTGAGGTGGGTCTCTTGTAGGCAGCATATGTGTGGGTCTTGTTTTCTTATCCATTCAGCTACCCTATATCTTTTGATTGGAACATGTAATCCATTTACATTTAAGGTTATTATTAATAGGTACTTATTTTACTCCCATTGCCATTTTACCCCCTTTGTACCTGTGTTCCTCTCTTTCTCACTCTTTTTCTTCCTCTTCTTAAAACAGTCCCTTTAGCATATCTTGCAGTGCTGGTTTGATGGAGGTGTATTCTTTCAGCCTTCTTTTGTCTGGGAAACTCCTTATTTTATCTTCTGTTTTAATTGAGAGCCTTGGTGGGTAGAGGATTCTTGGTTACAGGCCTTTGCTTTTCATTACTTGGAATATTTCTTGCCATTCTCTTCTCTGTTGTAGTGTTTTTGTTGGGAAGTCAGCTGCTAGCCTTTTGGGGGCTCCCTTGTATGTTCATTATTGTTTCTCCCTTAATGCCTTTAATATTCTCTCTTTGTCTTTGAATTTTGCCATTTTAATTATGACATGTCTTGGAGTTGGCCTTTTTGGGTTCCTCTTGATTGGGACCCTCTGTACTTCCTGGACTTGTGTGACTTTATCTCTCATCAAATTAGGGATTTTTTCAAACAGGTTTTCTATTCCTTGTTCCTTTTCTCCTTCTGTTATCCCTACTAAATGGATATTATTACATTTCATGTTGTCCTGCAGTTCACTTAACCCCTCTTTGTTCTTTTTGAGTCTTCTTCTTCTTCTTTTTTTTTTTTTTTGCTCTTTCTGGGAGTTTTTTTCTACCTTGCTCTCTAGCTCACTGATTTGATCCTCTGCTTCATCTAGCCTGCTTTTGATCCTTCTACAGAGTTCTTCAATTCATAAACTGTATTCTTCATTTCCTCTTGGCTCTTGCTGATAGTTTCTATGTCCTCTTTCATGCTGATATAGTTTGTAGTAATTTTCTCATAGTTTCCCTGTGGGTTTTGGTAATTTTCAGTGAACTCATTGAACTTCCTTACAACCACAATTTTTAACTCAGTATCTGATAATTGACTTGCCTCTATTTCATTTAGCACTCTTTCTGAGGATTCCTCCTTTCCTTTTGATTGGGGGTTGTTTGTTTGTCTTCCGATTATTTGTGAGACTCTTCTTGTTTGCTTCTGCTTCTTAAACTGATCTGTCTAACTCCTTGAGTTTGTGGTGTGAACTTTTATGGTAGGAGACTTGTGAGATTCAGTAGCACAGTCTCCTTGATCTCCTGAACTTGATGATCTTGGGATGCCCTTTATGTTATTTATGTTGGCTCTCTGGATGTAACTGGGTTTTGGTTGTTGATGGGTCATTCTTTGGTGGGGCCTTCCCTCCAGCTGGTTGGTTGAGGGTCACTCCACCCACCACATCTTGAATACTGTTGTGCAGGTGCAGACAAGTTGTGCTGAAGCTGATTCTTCTGCCTGTCCGATGTTATAAGTCTTCTCTCTCAGTATTGCTCAGTTGTTTGTTCCAGGTGATTTCTTCACACTTTAGGTGTATTACAGATTGATCCTGGGAAGAGGTGAGTGGCTTCCATTCACTCCTCCACCATCTTGCTGGTCTGATTTATTTTTTACTCTTTCTTACTTTGTTCCTTGCTTTCTTTCTTACTATCACCCTGTGCAATTTTATAACTTGTGGCCATATACTTAGTGTCCTCTATTATAATCTCTTATGTATGTACTAAAGGATCATTATTTGTGGTTAGCATAAGACTTACATAAAATATCTTATATCCATATTTTTATTTTAAGCTGATGAGAACCTAAATTTGATAATATAAAGAAAATTTATACTTTTATTTCTCCCCACTCATGTTTATGATTATTGATGTCAGAATTTATATATTTTTTAAAATCCTCACTTGAGGGTATGCCCATTAAATCTAGAAATAGGGGAAGGGAGAGAAATAGAGAGAGAGATAAACATCAATGTGAGAGAGAAATATGAATCTGTTTCTCATTTGCACCAAGACTGGGACCAAACCTGCAACATAAGCATGTTCCCTGACAGGAAATAAAACCTGC